>PVKA01023467.1:0-35606 GCA_004027165.1 Ctenomys sociabilis
AAAATAACTTTTATTTGTTATATTAAGGTTTGTTTCTCTCCCAAAAAGACTGACAAAAGAAATTTGATAAATCCTTGCAGTGATTCCTGTTTTGTGTTTTCTATATTTTATATATTCTACCCAACAAATCAATCTAAAATAAATTAAGAAAATTACCTTAAATATAGTAAATTAAAATTCTAAGAAAAAGCATACTATAAAATGTATATTTTAATCTATACTTTGGAATCTGTTTTTCAAATTTTTAAGTATCTACTGTTAACAAAAATATGCATCTATAAAACTGGAATCCAGAAATACTCCTTGAATATACAGGCTACTTAGAATCATCTTAAAAATAATTTCAATAGATATATTAATGTCATAAAAATCAAAATTTGATTAAGTAATTTGAAAAAAATACTTAAAATTTGGATTCCTACCAACATTCAAGAAGAGAAACCAATACCACAAAATTAGTTAATCTAATACTAGCAGAACTAACTATACCTGTTTCATTGTCATTGGTAAAGATTTAGATTTAAAATATTAGAAACAGTATAGATTGTTAACTTATACCAAGGATTGCAAAAGCCTCCTTTCCTTTATTTTTGAGCTTCTGTTTGTATGGAAAGGAAATAACCTTTACTGTTTAGTAGGTATGAAAAGGAACCAGATGATTCATCTCTGTGAATCTGCTTGTTGAATTTGATGGATCATTCTTAAAAGCGACATTGCTAATCTTCAGGTTTTCTTTTTTAGGTTATTCACAGATCAGTGGGTTTTCCAGCTAATACAGGTCTGATGCGCTTCTGTCTTCACACATGGTATTCATCATATCTTGACAAGAAAAGACCTTCAGTCTACAAATAACCTTCACTGAAGTAAGACATGTAAGTGGGTTTCTTTATGAAAGATAGATTTTATGGCTGAATAAAAAACAACTGTAGTTAAAAAGTGTCATTGCATAGCCTTATTTGAAGATTTTTTTCCTTAAAGGCACTTTAATGTTTGTTGTAGAAACTACCAATAGACCAAAAAAGGCAAAAGTATTAAATTACTTTATCATTAACCACAAACGCAACAGGAAGGGTTGATCAGCTATGTATTTTATCATTCAGAAGCGTTCAGCCTTTAAAATATTTAAGCATCCACATTAGTTCTTGTCAAACTAGGACAAAGCAGTGCATAATATGACCTGTGTGTAAGAGCAGCACCAGATAAGAGGGTATAGCCAGGGTGAAATTTCCACAATAGGACTGCCCTGCGCTACAGATAATGGTTCAGCTCCCTGTTTCCAGACAATTACTAAATGATGTTGAATGTTCTCCTTGCTTATATTTTGACTCTTCCATGCTAGGGAAAGTATCAAGTTTACCTCACTTTGAACTGCCAAAACTTAAAAAAATACACTCAAGTGTCCTACACCCACTGAACTATATCATATGGCAAATTAGAAAAAGTAAAATGTTGATTGAATTTTGTGGTGTCAGACAGTGTTGTTGTTCATGTTGTCATGGTATAAGTGATAACATGAAAGAAATAGAACTTTCAAGATAGGCAAGCATCAGAATGATTTCTCTGTGAATCTAGACTATTTGATCCATCTCTTTGCATAGTCTACTCTATTTTGATTAAAGAGAGACAGCTAAGATCCTGTATTAAAATACTTTTTAAAATTTTCTGCAGGTGTCAACCATATTAGCAAAATCTTACATAAACCAAATACATCAAAGCATATTTATCAATGAAATTAATACTGCACATCTATAAACATAAATTTTAGCCCAACTATATGGGAAAAGAAAAGATAGGAAAAATCTGATTGCCAGGAAGGAGGAATTAGATAATATTAGTAAAAAGAAATCCTACCAAGTTTTAATCTTTTACTTGCATTAGACATTTATTACAAAGCTTTCTGTCTAGGGCCAGGGAGATAGCTCAGCAAAATAAGCACTTGCCTGGCAAGTGCAGGGTCCTGAGTTCATCATATGTACTCTAAAAACAAAAAAAAAGAAAGAAAATAAAAATGCTTCCTGTCTAGTTTTTAAGCCGAACAATGATCCTGAAAAGGAAAAATTGACTGTTAGGAAATTTCACAATAAGACTCTGCTGTGTAGTAAAACTAGCTTAATGTTAATCGAATGACTCATTAACTTATTCATTGAACAACCAATTTCTGGTATGTGTAAGTGACTGGAGAAATAAAGGTAACCCAGACAATAAGGCACCTGCCTTCAAGGAGCTTATGCTGTCAGCTTATATTCTAATGGGAAAGAATAACAATAAATAAAATAACTATAAAACAATTGCAGGTTGGGCTGGGTACCACATGAAATCAACAAGATGTTGCAATGAAACAGACCAGTTAGAGGAAGTGTCTCTGAGGAAATGATATTTCAGCTGAGAATTACAAAAAGAAGTTGTCAGCTGATTACCTGAAAACCAGGAGCAGGTTGTCTGCTGCTGAGGAAAGAGCAATGGCAGAGACTTGAGAATGGGAAAGGGCCAGTGTAACAAGTTCTGACCAAAACATAGCCCACAGCAGAGATGGAAGAATCCAATTAGGCTTCAGAGCCTGGAGCCTGGATTTGATTCTAGTGTTGCTAAGAGCATTAAGCAGTCTTTGCTGAGACACACGAAGATTAAATTCAATTCCAACTCACTAAAACAGTAGAGTAAAAATAAAAAATTCAACAGTGAAAAAGGATCTCAAGATATACATTAGATGGGTTAAAAAAGTTACCAAAAGATTCATATCTTAGAAAGCTAATAAGTTATCATTGTGGAAAACATTACTGGATTGTCTGAGAGAACTCACAGGATATAGAACACTGCTACATAAAAGCAGAGCTTTCAGTCATGTTCACAGGCACTGTAAAATAAAGATGAAAATTCTAAGCATCTCAACACAGCAAGTATTTTTTAAGATCATAGCACTGATAAAATACTATTGGAATTTCTTCTTCAAGAGAAGGAAACTGGATACTACACATTGTGTGTAATTTCTCTAATGTTCTTTACAAAGTACTTGATTAATTTTCAAAATCATTGCTTTCAGAAATAATTATTTACAGCTGACATTTTATTCACACTGCAGGTAAGAATAAAATAATTTCAAACTTTGTAAAGAGCACAGTATTTCCAGACTGGCAGTTTAGTAAATTTTTGGATGGCCACACTTGTCTTTAAAATCTAATGTGAATAATTTAATACAACCTCACTCAGTTGAGGAGTAGCATGCAATGGAATTATTATAAGTTTACAAAAATGCTAACAAAATCATGAAGGAGAACACAAATCAACAAGGATGTTGCAATTGTTTAACAGAATCTGGGAAAATAACAAGACGCAGAAAAGTTGATGATATATATATATAAACATTTGAATGTAAAACATTATTGTAGGCATCAGATATTTTTAAACATTTGTAATGAGCAAATATTAATGATGATTATACCCCTTTCTAAAATAACTGCCAATGGAAAGCACAAATGGCCCATTCTGCTTGCCAGAGCTCATTGTGTTCTGAAATGAGAAAATGAATTGTACTTAACGTTTTCTATGTATTAAGACATCCTTGGTCAACCAAAATAGCCAGCCTCACTTTTACGTTGAATTTCTAGAGTTGGCTACAAACTCTCGGGCATCTATTTCTACTTTCATTATTCATTCATTCTTCTTTTCATTCAAAATCATTTATTGAGCACTATCTATGTACCGAGCACTGTACTCAATACCTAGGAAGAAAAAACGTTCCCACTGCTCTCAAAAAACGTAGATTCTATCAGCAGAAAACCAATGATAAATATTATCCACAATAAAAAATTACTTTCTATGGAAGATTAAAAGAGACAAATGCTGTGAACAAAGACATGGTTGAAGGAGACTAGGGCGATGCAGAAGTGAGGCAGGTCAGTGAATTAAAGAGCATAATAGCAAAACACCCCTAGAGAAGGCACCTTGAAAGCAAAGACTTCAAAAGATAATAGGGGAGCAACGTTCCAGATAGGACCTAAGGAAGATGCTTTGGAGGAATTCCCAGGAGCTCCAGGGAGGAAGCCACAAGACGGGGGAGCAGTTCTGTCCTGTCCTGAACCCCTGGAGCAGGAGCCCTGCAATGTTAGTAGGGGAGAGGATAGTGGAGGAGACTACTTTGAATTTGCATTTAACAGAAATCTGAATTTGCTGTTTTCCTTGGAATTTTAACATGAATTAATAAAAATACCAAAGCATTCTAAAATGTTTTTATTTACACATTATTATTTTCCTGTTTATTGGCATCATTCTTTCCAAATGTTGTGTGCACCACCTTCTCAGGTGCCCCAAGGCAAGGTACCCCCTAGTGCTCACTAAGGTGAGGTTTAGAGTCTTTCTAAACCCAGTGCACCTGTCCAACAGGCAAACGCTGAAAAGGAGTGAATCAGAATGATAAGGAAATCCAAGGAGATGCCCAAGTGCTAGAACAAATGCACAGCCCTCGCTTGGGAAAATGTGGTAAATACATGGGAAAACATAGGTTTGCTTTTTTAAAAAGAAAGAAGTGTAAATTAAGTGTCCAAATGTAACAAATAACTAAAGAGAAGCCATGAAAATAAAATTCTACATGTAAAACAATTTGTCTTGTCTATCAGTGGGCTGCACTCCGATTTGGATTTTTTTTAAATTCAATTTGCCCATTACAGTCAAGTTAAGAAAGAAATGTATTGCCATGCTTCAATATTTTTAAACAAAGCAGAAACATTTTAATAAACTGTCAGCTCAAAATATTCCAAAAGAAAGCGAATAGTTCATGCAACAGAGTACTTTTCTCAACAAACCAACAATATGTGTTTATTGTGTTGGAGTCCGGACCACCACACGATTACTGTAAAAGCTCTGCATTATTTCCATCTGGCAATGAGAACACAAGATGTTGTATAAACTACCAGAAGAGCTCTATTTCATTGTAATTAAAATTTAGCGTTACACTTAAGCAGTAAGGCAACTCCAGGAGATGTGATTATCATGAGATAACGACCTCCGGGTGTTGCAAGGCATGCAAGGAGCCAAATGCCTCTGAGCCTCTAGGGGGCAAGATTATTTCTCCATAACAACCTCCACCTCCCCTTGCTTCCCCACCCTTGCCCCTCAAGCTGTATGATCAGTGAAACAAGAAAGCTTGGGATTAAGAGTGCCAATACGATTTCTGCAAAAAGAGGACATCGGGGGACTGGTATATGACAAAGTTGGCATCATAGAATGCTGAAACAGCAGTTTGAAATGAGTTGTGTTGTTTGTGCAATAATTATGCAATGGCTTTAGAATTCTCTGGACACAGATAGAACTGTCAGTGATGTCATAGTCTTGTAAGTAATCCTCAGCAAGGGCACAGAGCTAACCTTTTCCCCCTGTTTCAGTTTCGTGATTTCCATTCCATAATAGCAATAAGATATGACAGGTGGTGCATTTCTTGAGGTTTATTAGTCTTCTTGGGTGGTTGAAACCATTCAGCCTTTGGCCTGAACCTCTCAAGACATCTGAGATGTATAATAATTCCCCCAAAATGCAATGCTTGTCATGTCTTATTGCTTAATTACTTTGTACTTACAAAGTACTTTTTCTTAAAGTAAATGCAGATAACACTGCTTACTTTACAATTTACTCTAAGCTACTGGAAACCACTTCTAAATTGAGATAACATGAAATAATTCTATTCTAATGAACAAGGGAATGCTTAATATTATTATTATTAACCATAAACTGAAAGCTCACTTAAAATTATGAAAAATATTTATGCATTTTAATAATTTGTTAGAGTTGGAAGTAATAAACTAAAATTAGATCCAATATAAAATAGTATAATCAATAATAATAATAAAATCATCAGTGAAAGTTCATGTTAAAAGAGGTTGTAGATACCTACAGTCATTCTGAAACATTTTAAATTCTTCTTTACCAGAAAGGTAAAGTGGAAGCTTAACTTGGAAATAATATTTGAATAAGAAAAATGAAACCTAAATAGTATAAAATGAAGCATTCAATATTATTAAAATTTTTTAAATGAGTAATAAAGGATTTTTACATGTAAATATATTAATTTGCTCATAATCCATAATACATGGATAAACTAAAATAGTCAAAGAGTAAATGTGTAGTGTTAAGTACTTGCCACATAGCAAGAGAGAGCTTGTTGAATAAGAAATGAACTGATCACCAGCCTACCCAAATGCAATTTGGAGTTTCATTAGCCTCTATTTTATTTGACGAGTGTTTAGTTCAGGCCCAATAAATGCTCCAAATTCTCCAGGTAAGGTAGCATAATTCTTACTTTTGTTGAGGCTAGACTTAAGGTCAGGAAAGCTTATTAGTCCAGAATACTTTGCAATAAGACCATACACTTGCAAAACTCAGAAAAATATATACAAGGATTAATTCACAAGAAAAACTGTATGAATAAACATGGTATACTTATGGAACCTGAGGAGTCTAAACAGTAGAATAGAGCATTCTACAAGCTAATCTGTATAATTAATTGGAGTAATTTAGATACACACCAAATAATAAATTGCATATGAGGTCTCCATCTGTTTAATTCTCTCTTTGACATCCCCTAACCACCAGCAATCTAGTTGTTCTTTCAGCCAAAGGTTTGAATAGATGCGCAGCTCAAGGGACAGTGGTAAAAGAAGGCTCAGAAGGTAGCCCACACCCAGCCTTTCCATGACTGTCTTTGGTTGTCATTTTCCTTGGAGAAACAGCTAGGAAATTCAGTTCCCCTTCTTTAATTACTCCTATGATCTCAATCAAGGTCGGTTGGTTCACCTTTTTCAATCTTGACTTCTTGTTAGGAATTAAAGGAAGAAAGTAGGAATACCAGCCCTTTCCTTTTCAAAGTCTGTCCTTGACCAACCAGGAAAAATGAGTGGAAAAAACACATTAATGCAACTTGGAGGAAAACACCAGACCAAAGGGATAGGGTAGAGGGCAATAGCGATTGCCATCTTAGTTTCTATGTGTATCGGATGAGAAAATAAAAGAGATAAATTCTTAAATAATTACTCTGAGTCAAAAAGATAAATACAAGAAACTTTATGTGCTAAATCTCACCTGTGTTGGAAGGCATTGGTCACTTCCTGATAGAAGACCTTGCTTTGGCCTCCTTAACAGAGCTGCCTTAATTGGAAAAAAAATAACCAATAATTCTTTATATTATTTCCAACTTGATCAACCAGAAAATTTGCATTTCCCAATCTGCTGCTTCTTTACCTGGGTGTCAGTTTGCTATTTTCATTATTATAATCACCCACATTACAGATTCTGTTTGGAGAATTCTCAAAGCAATAGTTCCTTGGATTATAAACTATACCGCAGAAAAAAAAAAACCTAACATAAATTATTGTATCAAGCATGTTAGTAAGAGCCTGCAAAAATAAGGAAGAAATATTTATACTCAGAATTTATCTGTAAACACTCCTCAGAATGTCTGCATTATTCCACACAAAGTTAACTACGCATTTATTTATCTATCTATCTAGATATGTCTTTCTGGTTTGGTTTTGTTGTTGTTGGTTTTGGTGGTACCAGATATTGAACTCAGGACTTTGTGCTTGTGATGCAACTGCTTATTCTACTAAGCTATCTCTCTCTTTCTGGGTTTATTTGACAACTTTAACCTTGTATTGGATATAATTATATAACTTTCTAGAGTGTGCATTTTCACCTAGAACTTTTTCTTGAGATTTTAAGTTGTGTTTTTCTTCAAAATTTGTTTAAATTGTTTTCTGACTGTCAAGTACATGAACACAGGAAGGCAAGAACACAGGAAATTCTCCACTCTCTTCAACAAATACTTGATTTCCTTTGATTCTTTTTATCTATTATTTTGTAAGAGAAGCAGCTTCTTAAGTTAGGCCTATGTAGAATAGTAAAGTTAGGATTATGTGGTAAATAACAAAAATTTAGAAAGAAATCAAATATAATTTCAACTTCTCCAAATACTCTTTTCTCAATGGTATTTCTCTCTTTGAAAGTAAGAATGCAAAATATAGAGGTTCTCTTAAATCAAGTACACGCCTGGCAGAGCTACTCACTTCTAAACTACCACTGGGCATGGCCGAACACGCCTGATATCCCAGCACTCAAGAGGCTGAGGTGGCACGGTTGCCCTGAGTTTGAGGCCAGTCTAGCCACAAAGTGCTTCCAAGGCAACATGAACTACATCATGAGACTGTGATTCAGAAAAAAACAAAACAAAAGAAAAAATCATTTACACATGATCTTCCTGATACCTGCTCAAGGAAAAAAGCTCAGTGACTTTTTCAAAGATAAGATTTTTATTGCACAGAGGTGGTAAACTCAACTTGGGACAACTAGTAACCAACACATACCTTCTAGTTTCCTATCTGTCCAGCCATCATCCACTTACATATCTTTTGCAATGCCATGGGGGCAGAACAACATTAAAACAGGATTCACAAGGATGGGAGACACATGGCCCCATGCTCCTTCCCCTCTAGTGCCCTGTTAATGATCTAACATACAAGTTTAGCTCATAGTAATGTCCCTGGGTGATTATGGCTTCCCTGAGGGTGGTAATGGTGGTGGTGATTCTGTCAAGTTATTTTACTGATGCATGTGCTCTGTGGGAAACCATGACTCTAGTTTCCTGAAACAGCCATGCTTTCTGGAATATATGTATTAGTTTGTTGCTTCTTGTTTTGTTATTGTTTCTTAGTTAGCAGTGCTTCCCTTTTTCCCTTTTTTTTTTTTTTCTTTTTCTTTAAAGATAATGTCTTGGTATGTGGTTTAGACTTGTCTTTAGCTCACTCTGTAGAAGCCCAAGCTGGCCTCAAACTCTCTGTGCCCCTCCTGCCTCAGTCTCCTGAGTGCTGCAATCACCGGTGAGAGCCATCATACCCAGATCTAGCTCCCATTGTCTATCCCACATTTGAAATAGAAACAATGATTGCACATTTGTCATGAGATACAAAGTTTTCCAAGCCTTTCCCATAACCTTCATGATGCCTCTTGAAGCTGTATTGTATTCACTGGCACCAGATGGGCTTATAATGAGATTTAAGAGTTCATCTTATTTACTTATTTGGAACAGGGTCTTGGTATGTGGCTAGCTCAGTGTGAGGCCTACATGGCATGCTGTACCAGGAATTGGACCCAGATCTTTGGGGGTTTTTTTGTTTGTTTTGTTTTTGGGTTTTTTAATTAATTTTATTGAGAAGCAAATAGCAATGAGAGAGTTTCAAAACCAATTAGTAGGACACTTTCAATAATTAATACATTGCATATTGTTGTCTTCATACTAGTTATTCACAGTGCAAGATGCAGACATGATATACTGTCCAAACACTATTAGTACAAATCTTTCTTCTCCTTGAATTAAGAAAAACTAGCTGTATATCTATCCTATTTTGTATATACAGATACAAAATGGTCCTTCATTTATATCCCCTTCTTTCGTTTAGTTTTGTCAAAGATGGGTATTCCATTGTCATTTAAATATTATATGTGTGTGAATTCAGCAAAATAATCCAATATAGTCTAGTAGTATGTTTTCCATAGAACTGGCAATGTCAGAAGTTGTTGACTTGAGCCTTTTACAGCTCAGCATATTAATATAGCTTTACATTTTATACCTCATTTTTATACTTTTCTGCTGGATGGATAAGACAAAGATAAAGCAAGACCTACTTAACAAGAAATGTAACTTTTGTGTCTGCAAAAGGTCAGTCAAATCCCTTCAGGATTTACCCTGAAGCCCTGTACTGCAGTTTGTAGATCCTTTGTCGGTGTCAGCCATGTAGATGAGTCATGGCCATTGCCTGACCAGTTTGCTCTCTGTGAAAGCCTGAGAGAATGTTTTCTCTCCATGTCACTCTTCTTAGGCACACTCTACATCATCGATCACTTTCCCCTATGGTCCCATAATCTCCTTGATCAGAAAATTTGGGACACAACTGAGTTACAAAATGTTACAGTACAGGTTCTCCTATTGGACCTGGGTCTTTGCACTTGCCAGGCAGGTACTTAGACTGCTGAGCTATCTCTCTGGCCCTTAAGAGTTTATCTTTGTAGTGATTCCTCATATGTTTAAGATTGTTCAAGCATACTTTTACTTTTCTTTGAATTAGAACTAAGACATGAGTGCTCACACTTCAGGATATCTTTACAGTTCATAGTCACATCATTTGGCATTATATCCACTGCTCAAACTTGATTGTCATGATGGGCTCAACAATGGGAGATTGTCAAGCTTCTCACATGAGGCTATTCTATTCTGACTCTGTAGAAACGCATTTCCTATTTGCATGGTTTCTTGTTCTTACATTTTAATAGTCAAGGAAGTCAGAATCATCCACGGGCATTATTAGGAGTTAAACTTGTGCATTAGATCATTAATAAAACATTAAGGGAAAAGGAATATGGGGCCATGTGTGTACTGTCTTTATGAATCCTGTGGTCCCTACATTGTCCTGCCCTCATGGTACTGCAAAATATAAGTGAATGGAGGATAGCTAGACAGATAAATAGAAAACCAGTAGATATGTGTTGGTTACTAGTTGTTCCAAGTTAAGTTCACCATCTCTTTGTGCAATAGTAAAATTAAATGTCAAATAAATAATAAAAGTCTAAGGAAGTAAGGGAGAAAATTAAAAGTCCTCTGGAAAGTAATACCAATCACAGAATATTTTTAGAAAGTTAATGTAATAGATTTCTACAAGCAAAATGCATTCCTTATTGTCCAAGGCACTGACAGAGCAGTGCAAAAATCAATGCACCTGTAAATGCAAGACATTTTAGAACAACTGCTTAATACTTAAGCTCCACTAAATTGTGAATTCAGGCTGCTAACAAGTAAAAAAAATTGTCAGAAGAGACCTCATGTCTTTTGCCTTCCTCCCCTCAACTTCACAAACTATGAAAAATGAAGAAAAATCTGCAGTCATCAAGAGAATTACCGTCTTAACAAATTCAGATTATACAAAAATCTAGAAGCAGATTTAAAAGTGAGTTAACATCAGAACATGACTTCAACAAGGATGACTTGAGCTCCTACTACACCTCGGTCTGTGACACTGCCCTCTGACTTGGCACGCTGAACTCGAGCGCTATTGCATCTTTCAAGTCTTGGCCTCGATCTCAGGATAGAATCAGTCTAAAATGAATCCCTGCTTACATAAATGACTTCCTCCTCGTTTGCCTCGCTGAAGGGAATTAGCTTATCTGAGGCAGCCTGGTGACAAATCCAAAAGTTTCTTGATGAGAACAGATCTTATAATTCCAGTAAATTAGCACACACCAAATACAGTATCTGCTGAATCTTCAGTATTGCAGCAGATTCCGTTCTATTGTCAGCAATCGAGAACGACCTTCAAGAAGGAGCTTCAACTACGGCTTCCGGGCTTTAATTGAGGCGGTGACTGGATTCGAGAAAGTGTTGAATCTTTGCTTAACCACTTCACACTGAGATTGCGTCTTCTCCGACTTCATGAATTTATTTATCAACCCTGGAGAAGTTTTAATATACCAAGGAAAGTCTTAAAAAAAGATTCCTGGCTGATCTTCTAAAGTTTTGGTGTTCCGTTTGCTTCAGCCTGTAATTCGCAGCCACCGGTTAGCAGGGTGAGTCACGGGGCCGCTGTGTGGATTCTCTATGCGGCCCAATTCTTGGGCGCCTCGATATTGTGAAGTTGCTAATCTGCTTCAAATAATGCATCAAAGAAGAAGAACACTTAAAATCATATGTATACTTTTGATCAATGAGAATTCATACGGAGATTACACTGCACTTCTGATTTTTGTTCTATAGAACTATATTCATTTCACCTTCCCTCACCATCAGGCAAAAGCCTGCGTGGATCTATATCTAGATTGGTGAGTGCAATTAAGGATATATTCTGAAGTTTGAAGGATGTGGCTCTTTGTATTTCTGTGTCCTTCTATAAGTTTCCAGTTACATCAAAATTGAAAGTAAGTCCTTCTGAATTAAAAAATAAGTGTGGGAAAGGAAGAGAAAGATTAAATGCAATGTATGATGTTCACTTACATTCCAGACTACAGAAAAAAAAAATTGTCTTGAAGGATGACTTGCTGAATTTGAGATAAAACAGATATATTAGAAAATAGCACTGTAGATTTCCTGATCTTAATAATTGTAGTTATGGAAGTGAATATTTTTCCCTTACTTTTAAGAATTACTTATGAGTAAAGTGGTACAATGTCTGTAAGATATTTTCAGACTTTAGAAGTCTACATACACATATGAGTACAGACACTAGAGAAAGAAAACTACAGAACAATTGTAGGAAAATGTTAAAGTTGGATGAATCTCAATGAAAGTAGACAAGGGATTCTTTTGCCGGTCCTTGCAACTTCTCAGCAAATTAGAAACCACTTCAAGTGGCACTGTAGCTCAGTGTGGAGTGTGTGTGAGGCTCTGGATTTGATCCCAGGACCTAATTAATCAATTAATTAATGAGAATAGATTTTACATATGCACATATAACTTGAAATCAGTTTCTTATTAAATATTGTTAAGTTAGCCTAAAAATACTGCCTGGGGCACCATGTCACCTTTCTGTATGGATAGATGATTTGGCCCACAGGCCTCCCTCCTGTCCATTTACCACAACAGGAAGTGGTCCTCAGGACTGGATCTTTCACCTATGATCTTTGATTCATGATCCCTGATCTACTTTGAAATCTCATGGCTGGCATTTTTCTGATCTTTGGGTTTCCACATGAATCACCAATTTGTAACTTGCCCTCCCTACTGACACTAACATCATATTTGTACCCAGGCTCCAGTTCTTCCCTCCCAGGTGCTGCCACTGTAACCCCGGACATAATTTTGATTATGCCACTGGTTCTCTACTTGAATGAAGTCAAACTTTTAACTCCAAACAACAAGTGTTGTGTTTCAAACCAACCTCTCTGTCTGGTGCTTCCCACAGTTCAGGGAGCAGAGCACTTGGGTCTGTGTTTTTATGTATGTAGTTTTCATTTAAAAATTTAGGCTTCAGTTGTATTGCCTGTTGACTGAAGCCCATACAATGTTGCTTTTGGATTTTTCTCTTAGACTTTATAATTTTGAAATTCTTATGTTTCTTTTTTACAGACACATTTTATTTCAATTTCATTACATTACTGATATTCCTGCAGGGTAATGTAACAAAGTATATTGAGCAACTTTAGCAGTTTTGTGAAACCAAGTTGAATTAAGACCAAATATACTCACATAAAAATTGAGCAGCTTTATTTTATTTCGTTTCGTCTTAGCTGTCAAGATATTCCAAATCACTTGTTATTGTTTGATTTATTGATAAGAGCCATTCTTTCTGGGATAAGATGGAATCTTAGGGCTATTTTAAAACTTGCATTTAACAGCCAATGATGTTAAGCATGTTTTCATGTATTTATGTTAGTAGAAACGTAAGCTAATAGAATCATTCTGGAAATCAGGTTGGAGATTCTGCAAAATACTCAAACTAAAGATTCCACTTGATCTAGCCAGAAGGGTCTGGACATATTACTGAAAGAGTTAAAAACATCATATTACAGACATACATATGTACCTGTATTTGTAGTAGCACAATTCATGATAGCTAAATCTTGGAAGCAGTCTGCATGTCCACCAACAAATGGATGGATAAAGAAAATATCATATTTGTACACCATGAAGTACCAATGTGTAATCATGACAAATAAATCTGAGCCATTTGTAGGAAATGAATATATCTTGAGACCATATTGTTAATTAAATAAATCAGATATTTAAGCTCAAGCTTAAATATCACATTTTTTCTCCTATATAAGAAACCCAGAATAAAAGGAAAGAGCAAATAGAAGCTAGACCGCAGGAAGTAGAGTGAGAAATTGCTCTCACAGGAGGATCAGGAGATGGGGAAGAGTGAGAGGCAGGAGGGATAAGTGTGAACAATAAGGAAGTAGGATGCATATGCAGCTGTGCCAAGTCCTCACCAGGACTGTAAATGTTATGGTCTGAAAGCAGGGACACACACAGCAAGAAAGGAGATGAAGCGATGGGGGCAGGCGGGAGGGAAGGGCTGAGGATGAGAAGGGAAATGAAGATGGGTTATGTACCTCTTCGCCTTGTGCCAAGGAACGGAAACATTATTACTATGCCCATGTACTGATACAGAAAATTAGAGTGGTCAAAGAAAAGAAAATGTTCCAAACCAGGTATCTGAACAAAAATTTCACTCAGAATTAAACTAAAAGCTCAAAAGTTATTTATAGTAGTTGAGAGAGAAAGCTTTTAAAATCTGGTTTCAAATACTGGAATCTGGACTTGAACAAATTTTTCTGTTTACATCTTGGAATAAAGCTAAAACTAATGCATGGAATTACTACTTATTTAGCCTTTTAAAAAATTCTTTTGCAGTTACTAGTAGAGTAGGTAGAATTGAGGGTCCTTTTCCATAATTCTCCAGAAAAAGCATCCAGTAGAGCTTAGGCATCATATAGTTTACATGTTATACCAAGAAGCATTATGAAAGATTTCTTTGAGCCCTCCTTCTAATTCCCAAAATGGACATACCACATTCACCCTCCATGTGTCATAGAATTTTAACATTTGTGTAAAACTCAAAACTCTTTCACAGTTAATGAATGGATGTTCAAACTATGCAATCTTTGTGTAATATCATATCTTTAAAAGGCATTTTGTGACAATGTCATCAAAATACTAAGCATCTTTCAGCATGTTTCTTCTGGTAAATGAAAAAAGAAAAAATAGCACTGTTGCAAAACTGTTATGTGAAAGGCTCTTTTACATCCCAACTTATTCATCAGGAAATTTCTCTAGATCTGAAAAAAGTCTCATAAAATCAATTGTAACACAATAAGTAGCTCTTAAAAATATGATGTAAACTATGGGAGTACAATAAATAAACAATGAAATAATTTAAAGAATATGACGCTTAAATCTTGTATATTGTATATCCAAAGGCTCACTTTTGACCCTCCAAGGACACTAATAAAATAAGGGGAAAGATCGGCAAAGATCATTTTCTCCAGTAAAGACAAATACATCAATAGAAGTGAAAGAAATAAGCATTTCAAGTGCCAATATTGTGTAGTGACAACAACAATAGTAGGAGTGAACATTTGATTGTGGCTTTCCTGCTAACACTGGGGTCTACACAGAGCTCCAAATCCTGCTCTGCAAATGACAATGTGCTAAAAAGCTGATGTCAGCTTCCTTGGCTTTTGGGATGCAAATACAGGTACTCTCTGGCACATTCTGCTTGCAAAAAGAAGGCTGAAAACAGCCAATTGTATCCTGACAGATGGGTGATGCCTGAGCAGATCTATAAGCAGGTTTGCACTGAGCCTTAATCTTAAAAGGCCACTACAGAATCCTGTTCTGAAAGGAAAGATTTGGGGTGTTTAAATCTGAAAGAGCAAGTCTTGATACATTATCACTGATGACCTGTGAACTTAACTCCAGGTGGCCTCGATCATTCCATCCCAAGGAAACCATATAGTAAATTATCACAAAGGAGAGGAAAAAAAAAAAAAAAACTGTTCCACAAAGTTATGTTGTTATATACTTTCTGGATACAATATATGCTTACCACATTAATACATAAAAATATTTCTATTAACAAACAAAGACACCTCCTCTTAATTACAACTAGATGATATTGCTCACCTCCATGCAAATGGCAGGTGACTAGGTCTTCAGAGACAGTCACTTAGTGTGTCCATTGAATGAAGAGGGGCAGGAAATAAATAATCCTCAGAAGCAGAGTGAGAAGACATGTGTTTTAGTTCATCATCACTTAACATTGTTTTGAGTAGAAAACAAAAAGGATATTTTTGAAATTTCCTTTGATTACTTCTCCCACTAAGAGATCTGAACATTCTATCTGGTTATATTTTTTAAAAAATCAATTAACTGGATAAGAGAAAGGAATCTCCCCTAATTTTTTTCAAGAATCTCTGGAAGACATTCCTGACATTCTCACCAACAGTGACAGTGCACTTTTATCCAATCACAGATGTCCTTCTGAGAGAGTTCCGTTTTCCAGGTGGGACCAAGAGCTTGAGCAGGACACTGCTGCTGGACTACAGAGTTCGAGAGGCTGCTACAGAATTGCTGCCTACACGGGGTTTGCACAGGGGCACCAGTGGCGAAAACCAATGCAGCGTTTCTACAGAATGAAACCCTCAAAACTTTCAACACTGAGAAGTCTACCCTGGAGACCCTAGATTGAATAATTGATTTCAAAGAAATGCATGACCAAAATACAGATTTATACAATGTCAAAATAATTCTCATGATCACACACCTATCATGCCCCATTGACCTATTTCTTTTTCTTCATAGCATCTATGACTGTGCTATGCTTATTTTTGGTATATGCCTTCTCTTCACCACTAGACATAAGCCCCATGAGGACAGGGATCGGTCATGTGTACTGTGGCAGACACAGCAGGAGAACAGGAGCAGGAGAGCACGCATGCTCCACAAGAAATACTCAGAAAGCATCTTTTGAACAAATGAGTGACAGAACACTCAGGCCAGTAGAGAATACCTGCAGGTGGCTTCAGACCATCACATGATTGCTTCACAAGGGAAAGTTCCACCAGGCATTGCTTACAGTAGGTGATGCAGTCTGTGAAGTCGAAGAAAGTTCTTCAAGTGAGCTGAAGGCCACTATCCCATAATCTTTGGCAGCCGTACCAGTCAGAGAGGAGGCCTTCGGGTACTGCTGCATCTTTCACAAACCTTATCCACACTACAGGCAGCCAGTGAGGACAGGGGCTGACATTGGTCAATAAATTGATGAAGTTGTCTTCCAAAATATTGTGTCATGGTTCCCTTGGCTTGAAGTGCTGAAATCACTATGGGCACTTCAAAATTATGATGTACATGTTCCTAGAAGCTATGCTGAGCATGTTTTGTATGGTTTTTTCATAAGATTGAAGGAAAAAGAATGCATAAAGTTTCCTGTCTCAATGAAGTGATGATATGCAGGGGAAATCTCAGAAAAGAGCATTCTTCAGTCTCTAGGTTTTGTGTTTATGAAAGGACAGGAATAGGCCTGTCATCTTCAGGAAACTTTGTATCAATGAGATTTAATGTTTAGCTTTCAAATCTGAAGAACACCTTTTTGAAAACACAGTCCAATCAAACCTAGAGAACAAACTATGTGAGCGACAAATTGGATTCTGATCCACGGTACATTTTAGAGTATTCTGAAAGTAATGTTCTCCACCAAGAGTATGATTTACAGCCCTCCCTAAATCTGGTCTCCAGAGCTGACTTAGGCTAATTTCTAGATCCTACTGCATCTACTTAGATCTTGATCCTCATATATTTTGAATGCTAAATGCAAAACATGTACAGTATTGGTGGCTATATTTTAGGTGGGGAATGCAATTCTTTCCCATAGTGGCAACACAGCACCCTTTCAGTTATAAATATCTTCACTTCAATGTGAAAAGATGATGAAATTCTTTTTGAAGACTCTCAAAGGGCTTGCAGATTTTTAAAAATATTACCTCTACTTTGTTTGGAAGAAATACAGTTGGGTCATAAAACCATCACTTGTGATTGGATTTATGAACATGACACACATTTGCATGCTGTGCATGAAAATCTGCACAAAATAGTGATTTCCAACTAGGAAACTGTTCCTAGTCAACATTTTCTCATCTGTGTTGTCATTAATGAATTTCTAGTTCCCCCAACCTGTTGAAAAGAAATGTAACTCCAAGGACTCTTTCCTTGAAAGAACAGAATCTACCTTCACTTTCATTGATATTTTTCCAAATCATACAATTTCCTTCTGTATGTGTCCCAAAGCACTTTTCTTTCTAAAGTTCAATCGGGAGAAGGCACTTTCCCTTCTTAGTTATTCTATGTGTGACATGCTATGTCCATAAGGTCTATCTGTAACTGGCTTAGAACATTTTCTTACCATTCAGCACAGTACTTAGGAGTATGTTAGTTTAGAAAAAGAATTGCCTACTGTGGTGGATTAGGTAATGGTCAGCCAAATGGGAATACCCAGCTGAACTAAGCCAATGTGGCTCTGGATGTGAAAGACCCACGTGAGGATTGTTATTAGAATGGCACAAAAGGAGAACCAAGGGGAGTACCACATGCTGCTGATTTCCCAGGAGCTTTGTGGAGGCTGGTTTTCCTAATATGAACTCATGAAAGGAGGAAGTCAGGTCCTCGGTGTCTCTGGGGAGGGCTACTCCTCTCTTTGGGAGAGCTCAGGTCTTCTTGAACCTTGCTTCCTGGCTACAGGGCAGCTCCTCAGCCTGCTCTCCTAGGGGCTTCACCCTGCCAGGACAGGTACAGAGAATGACTCTTTAGCCTCCAACCCCAGCCCTTGGGCTTTCCAGAGCAGACCATTCAGTCTTTGTCCTGGACTCCTTGACCTCTTGATAGAAGGTTGTATGAGATATCTCCTCATGAGGCTCTAGTCCTTTGACTGGATCCTTCAGATTTCTATCATTAAAAAAAAAAAAAACTCTGCATGTGAATTTTTGAGTGAATATTCTAAGAAAGTCCTATCAATGTATGTGTTCTGTATTACATCTATTCCTTTATAAACCCTGACTACGTCTACTCAATCCAATTCATTTGTTCAGAAATCCTCCTTAAGCACAAGGAACAGTGTAAGTACTAGATATTTTCTTAAAAAGTGAGTGGCCTTAAAGAGGCTTATGTTTCATGTTCCTATTACAAAGCAAAAAAAAAAAAAAAAGGGGTAAAGTAGAGGTATGAGTAAAATTTTATGCTGAGAAACATAAAAGGACAATTAGCTCGGGGATCTGCCACAGTTCCTTTGGAAGTTGTCATTTGTGTTTGGTTTGAACAATTGGCAATATTTTAACAACAAGAAAGTGAGCAGAGTCTAAAAGATGTGCAACGCCTCTGACTCAGTGGTTCAAATGCTCTCAAATTCAGAAGTTGGCTCAGATCAAAATTTCATGAAAGCAAATGCTTCAGATTGATATTGGAGATGTGAAATGAAGCCCAAGGTTTAATGTACTCTTTTCAATAACTACAGAAAAGCAACCCTGAGGGAATTTTGTGACTGACTAAATTATTTGCAGTGAGATAGTCTCCAGAAATGAGATCTATACTTCAAGTGTTCATACAGAATCAGCACAAATTCAGATTCTGGACTTTGACCATTTTTACAGAACTCTGTAAGAGTAACTCAAAATTCTCGATAAAATAAAATGCAAAATAGAATGTATTTGGCAGAATCGCTCCTGGAACATGCAAAGCAGCGTTATCACGCCAACAGCTGCTTTGGCCCCTGCGTTTTATCCTGTCAATAAGAAGATCCTTGATGTGTTATTGAATACGTAGTTATCTTGACAGCCATCTTCATGTAATATTCAAGATGGCTTTTACACAGTCTCAGTTATAATATCAGCCTGAGATCTAATGCTCGCTCTTTATTTAAAGGATGATGAACTTGATTTGATGCTTTCTACACGGTGAGCCAATTCAGACTCAGAACTCTCCTGGGCAGATTTCACAAGCTTTAACTGACCGTAAACTTGAAATATTCCGAGCCAAAATGCCATTCTTATCAAACACTGCTCTACATCCCTACTTTTACCCTCACTGAACTCTATTTTCTTAAGCCTTCCCACATGCATTTGCTTGATTTTTGAAATAAGTACTATAGCCCCAGAATTGTCATCCTCCAAAACAAGAAAGAATTGTCTTAAAAGCTCTTAGGCCCAAAGGAAGAAAAAATTATTGTGTGACATTAGATGTCCCAAAGCTCTTTCACTATTGCCAATGAACACATGACTGTTGAGATATAATTCATAGTTAAAATTCATGTCTGGGAAGGAAGGAGAAAAGAGGGAGAAAGCAAAAAAAATTGAACAATCATAAGCCACCAAAATTTGATGAGAAATTCTAACTTACTTGGTTTTATGACCCTGGGTACATGAAAGCTCTATCTAAACTCAAGAATCAACTAGTATACTTATAAAGCATTTCAGCATCTGGGCTTTAGAGATAGCACTATAAATAAGATGCAGAGCATTTTCTTATGCTGAGAAAACTTAGCCAAACACAATGAAGACATTCACACTGGTCAGTCATGGTCCTAGGAGGGATAAAAGGCTTGCTGGTTAATGGGAGGAACTTTCAATATGCCACAGAGTGCGTGTGGTAAGGTGCAAAGAGCAGCACCCAGGGCTCATAGGATGACTGGCCTGTGTCATTCTCACGCCTGAAGGAGCCAATGAAACCAGGAGACAGTTAAGGCTATGAGGAGGAAGCCACTGCACGGCGCTGTGGCCTGCATTGGACCTGCAGCCTTCCACGGCAGCTCAGCATTGTGCAGACCAGCCTCCACTGCTGGTCTCCCTGACATCCAGCTGTGGCACCCACCAGCAAAACCAATGAGCAAAGGAACTGGTGATTAAGGAAGCCTTCTTTGTCCAAACAAGTCTCCCGAGAAGATCAGCATAACTCAGTAAAGCCGATGAAGTATAGGCCTACACAGACTCACAGTAGAAAGCCTGAAAAAAAGGAGTAATATGGGTTAGGTAAAGTGTTGCATACAAAAAATCTATGAAAAAGAACACTAATAGGATAAAAAAAATCTCAAACTCCTTTTATTCTAGACCTATAAAACAGAAAATTTCAAACATTCATCATTTCTCTATCCTCCTCACTATACTGACAAACACAGTTAATGACCGTTAGCCATCACTGAGGTACCATGCAAGAAACCATTAGAAATATTCCTCCTACCCAGCTAGACCTCTGTGTCTATGAATTGTCCTCTCTTCATACCTCCCCCAATCCCTCTTCTACTGGGGGCTTGAAATCACTCTTCTAATCTTTTCAGTACTTCTATAAGATCAACCAGAGTAGTGGTTCTAAATAAATTTATTTATAAATGTTTTAGACACTTCTCAGTTTTAAGTTATATTAAGAAAAGATCTATTAATTTAACATTAGTTTATTTGTTTGAGCTTGCTCCATTTTCCTGATAGGGGTATTCACCACTCTAAATTTCCCTCATAGGAAAGCTTTCATTACATCCCATAAGTTCCAGTATGTTGTATGGCCATTACCATGTGATTATAGAGACTGTCTAGTTTCTTTTTTAATTTCATCTGTAACCCATTGGTTTCTCAGGAGGGTGTTCTTTAATTTCCATGTGTTTATATACCTTGCTTTTTGCCTCTGATTTCTAACTCCATTGCACTATGGTCTCACAATATACATAGGATAATTTCAATTCCTTTGCATTTATTTTATTTTATTGATTTTTTTGTATTTAGGACAATGTCTCACTGTGTAGATTGGACTCATAATGATCCTTCTATTTGCAGCCTCCGAAGAGCTGGGATTTCAGGCATGTGCCACCATGCCCAGTCTCAATTGCCATCTCAGTGTGCCCTGAGGACAGGGCCAGCAAAGCAGGCCTGGGGATCAAACTCCCAATCCCTGTATCTGCCTAAGCAGGCACTTTACTCCATTGAGCTACCCCTCCCTTGCATTTAATTAAGCATGTTCTATGAGTTAGTATGTGATCTGTTTTGGAAACCATCATATATGTACCTGCAAAGCATGTGTATTCTTATGTTGTGGGGTAGAACATTCTGTAGACATCTGCTAAGTCTATTTGTTCATATATTTGGCCCAGTTCTGATATTTCTTTGTTAATTTTTCATCTAGTTGACCTGGCTATTTGTGACAGTAAGGTACTGTCATGGCCCATAACAATTGTGTTGGTGAAACACCCCTACCACAAGGGAAATGTTACAACAAATCAACAACTAGGATATCATTTTGGTAGAAAGTATTTCCACAGAAAAAGAACCCACCAACAGAGTAAAGAGACAGCCCACAGTGTGGGAGGAAAAATTTGCCAGCTATTTCTCAGGCAAAGGACTGAGAAAATATCAGACTCCACAAATTTAAAGACCCAGTGGTCATCTGGAATGAATAGACAGTTGTCAGATGAAAAATTACAGCAGACAAATAAATATATGAAACAGTGTTCGGCATCTCCAGTCATCTGAGTGACAGAAATTAAGACAACGCTGCAGTTCCATCTCACTGCAGACAGAATGATTATTATAAAGAAATCAACAAATAACAAATGCTGCTGGGACTGTGGGGAGAAAAGAGCCCTTCTCCGCTGTTGGTGGGAGTGTAGACCAGTGCAACCACTGTGGAAATCATTAAGGATTTCCTCAAAATCCAAAATCAGAGGTTCCTTTGGCCCAGCTATTCCCTCTCTTGCTATCTTCCTAAAAGAAAAGCATCAAAACACAACAATATAAGCACAAGCAGGTTTATAGTGGCACAGTTTGTAATTAGCTAAATCTTGGAAATAGCCCAGATCCCTATCACTTGACGAATGGATAAAGATGTAGAATTTTTATATGATGGAGTTCTACTCTGCTGTAAAGAAGGTTAAACCTGAGACATTTGTAGCTAAATGGATGCACGTTGAGACCATATGTTTAAGTGAAATAAATTGGGCACACGTGTAAATATTACATTGTTTCTCTGGTGTGAGAAACTGAACGTGTAAATAAGGAGCAAAACGTGTAATAGATATTGAGAAATAGGGAGAAAATGTCCAAATGGAAAGGAGAAGTTGGGAAGAAGCAGAAAGGAAGAGAAAACAAAAAGATGAGGGGAAAAAAGGATAAAATTAAATCAATGCCTTTGTAAATAAGGTGAGAAAGAGGGGTTGAAAGGATCATAGGGGAGTGGGGCAGAAAAGAATTAAAGTATGCCATGTGCAGGTGCAAATTCCTTATGATGAATGTGATCTTGATGTATACCTAAAATGCATCAAAAGGTTTAATTAGTATAACCAACATAGTCAAACACTCTTTGAGATCTTCAGTTAGTTTAAATGAGTGAAAAAAGTGTTCTGAGGTTAAAGTGTGCAATCCATTCCTCTAATCCCCTGTCCCACTTCTCAACACACCAAACAAATATCACTTGAATCCCCCCCTCCCCCAGGGGTAGGGATGTGGCTCCATGGAGTAGCATTTGCTTAGAAGATGTGAGGTCCAAGTTCTAGGTTTGGTCCCCAGCACTGCTAGCAAAGAAAGGAAATTAGAATTCCACCTGCCCTCTGACCTACGAGACACACACACACACACACACACACACACACACAGCCTCATTACAGAACGCCACAGAATCTGCACTAATCTAAGTGCTTCAGAATCTAAGCCTTCATCCTTCTGGGTATTAAGACTGTGGCTGCCACATAGGAGTTTAAAAAGTTCACCTTGAAATTTATGTGATTAATATGTGTGTGTGTGTGTGTGTGCACACGTGTGTGTGTCTGTGTGCATATGTGTGTGCAGCTCGTGTGTGTGCACCTCTGTGTGTGCATGTGTGTGTGTGTGTGTGTGTGTGTGTGTGTGTGTGTGTGTGTGTGTGTGTGTGTAAGGCACCAGCTGCAAGATTTTTCTGGAGATTCTCTTCTACATGAGAGTATTAGGGAAACAATGAACCAATGGTGAGATTCTGGCCCAGGTGTCCTCGCAGGCCCAGAAGGTGACAGCACATACGTTCTTCCCTGCCTGCCTCTCTGCCTCATGCAGTCACCACTCGCTGAGGGCTGGAGGGGACCTGCCCTGTTCAGGTACCTCCCAAGAAGTGCTGCAGCAGCACTCCTACAGCAGCACCCTTGCGAAGGGGCTCCTGATGAGGAAACTCAGATGGCAGAAGCTGAGTGTGACGTGTAATGTCTGGCCTGGAGGCCTCCCCGAGAGACAGAAGATAAGCGTTGATACCCTGGGCCAAGCCAGAGGAGTCTGGACACCCCTAAGAGTCCATTGCTTTTCTTTGTTTGTTTGTTTTTTTGTGGCCCATGCAGCCTCCCCAGGGGCGGGGCTGGTGCGACACATGGTGCTGGGGATGGAACTGCACTTGCCTACGCTTGCCTAAGCGGGCGCTTTGGACCCTTGAGCTATCTCACCAGCCCGAGTCCGTTCTTAATCTTCATGAAATGACATTTTCACTAGTGAGCTGGGGGCATAAATCTTCACTGCACACCTATGACTGAGCTTTAAGGCACCAAAACTTGGCATAAAAACACAATACAATCCCTATACAGTAGTTTTTCAGCAGCTAGAAGTAGTTTTAATTATTTCTAATTCCTCTTATGACTACAGAGTGACTCATATTTCAAAAACATTATGGTGAAAATCATAATTAAAATTAACATGATTGAATTTTGGGGTGTTGTACTAAACGCTTTTGTAGAAATAAATCCTCTTCTGAAGTTCTTTTTTTTTTTTTTTACAAAACTGGGGATTGAACTCAGGCCCTTTCACTTACCAGGCAAGTGCTTATTGTACTGAGCTATCTCCCCAGCCCCATCTTCTGAAGTTCTAATAAAGTTTCAAATATAAATATTATTCAGAAATTATTGTTATCGTCATCCTCATTTTAGAGTAGAGAAACCTGCAGAAAGAGGTTCGTTCAAATCCACATGGTTAAGACATGTCACCAAATACACTTTTTAATTCCTTTCCTGCTCAACTCACCTTCATAGTGAAAACCGCGCTCTGAATTTAGACACGCTCGCATTGCTTGCAAGAGGAATCTCATTTCCAGCACTGCTGCTGCCACCCTTCCCACAGGTGCCCGCTGGGGCAAGAAAAGCAATCTGGTGCCCAGGGAGGGCTCGCCACCGCCGCAGGGAATGTCCCAGGACGACCCAGTGTGCCTGTCACTCGGAGAGCCCGGCAGCACGTGCGGGGGGTACCGGATGGGAAAGGACGTTACTAATTGTTGTCCTGTCCATTTCATTTTTCCCCTCTGACATTTGACAAATTGAAACATAAGTGTTGAGAAACACAGACTGCTCTGTGAGGTGGTTTGAGAGAAGCCAGCACAAGGAGAAGCAAGGGGAAGCCGCGGGTGCTGTGACAACGGGACACCACCATAGAGCTCACTGGGGGCCTTCTCGAAGGTGTTCCTTGAGTTGTCTTGTACCTTCTGCACCAACTACTGTTTTTAAGTTTGGACAAATTTTAAGTAAGAACTGTTTTCTAGGTGGATAAAATCCTGGAGTTTTAAATAAATAATCATAATTTTATACAGTGATGCTACATAAAAAATAAATATGGATGATAAACTTACTGTAGACTATATTGTAACTAGGAAACAGCTGATTATTTTAAATTTTCTATATTTCAGGCAGTAACTGAAGCAACATAGCAGAATTCTGTGTGAGGTAGATTATTTGCCTTGGCATTTGGGCTCTAAAACTTACTGTGTGATATTGGGTAAGTTGCTTTACTTCTCTGTGCCCTATTGGCTCTAGGGTGTGAAAGGAATTTAAACATACATGACATAGACTGGGCATGGTGGTGTGCACCTGTAATCCCAGCGCTTGGAAGGCTGAAAACAGGAGGATCACCAGGAGTCTGATCTATGTAGCGAGACCCTGTAAACCCTATACTAAATACCGAAAAACAAAAAACAAACAGAATAAACCTGACATCATGAATATATTATTTTGTGAGAAATTAGAAAATTAACATACAGAAAGTAATTTAAAACTGCTCAGTACAGAAGACATCCTGGAAAAGTAGACACTTAGTATCATTATAGTGCTACTTGTCTTTCATTGCCGCGGTAATTTAAATGATTTGAAGATAAAACCCAAGTGAAACGTAACTTCTTTCACCCAGAAAACACAGATCAAAACACAAAGATGAATAGAAAAGTATTATAAATCCAAATTGAAGTGATCAAAAACAACTAAAATTTTACTGATAACTTCTTGAAGATAGAGAAGTAGCTATAGCAAAAATTCTAGCACAGAATTTTCTGGAATAATTTTTGTATTTGCCATATATGTTTTGTTGTTTTGTTTTTGTTTTGCTGTGTTGCGCTTTGAGACAGGGTCTCACTATGTAGTCCAGACTGGCCTTGAATGTGTTATGTATCCCAGGCTGAACTGGAACAAACAGGGATCCTCCTGCCTCAGCATCCTAAGTGCTGGAATCACAGGTATGTGCCACCATTGTCTGGTTGCCATATATATTTTTAAAAGATCATTGTGACTCTCCTTGTGTAGACAGGGAGGATATGAGGGAAATAATCAAAGGCTATCGCACTTGTCTAAATAGAGATGAGATTATACTAGACTATGTCATAAAAACGTAGATGTGGGAAACCAAAAATAAGCATGATCTAGGATCCCTTTCCACGTACACACAATACAGATAGAAACGATAACAATCCTTAATGAGGTCATGGAAAGTTGGAACTCTCGGACACTGCTTGCAGGACTGTAAAACAGAGCAGCCACTCTGGAAAGCAGGTTGGCAGCTTCTCAAATTGCGAAACACAGAATTGCTGTCTGACCCAGGAATTCTGCTATTAGGTGCACCCTCGGACATTTGAAAATGCATGCCTACAAAAACAAAAAGAAAGAAAAATCTTACACTCACTCATTCACCAGAAAGTACAGAGAATCGAATGTCAAGACACTAGTGAGTGAAGAAAGAGCAGTACCCCCAAGGTCACAAAGCCATGCTCAGCTGTGGACAGGAAGGAAACGCTAGGAGAAGGGAAATGTACACAGGAGAGCTTGGGTGACTGAGCCGCTGATTTCTCGTTTGTCTTTCTTTTTAACTTTTGACCAATTTTGCATGGTCCCTATATCTAGTAATCTGAACAATTAATTTGAAGACAATAACATAATATAACAACCATTGTTTAATTTCTATCACTTTGTTTAGTGAATTTTTATATCATTTCCACTTTTTTTTTTTTACTGTTTTTTATTTTCCTTAAAAATGAAAGCCACAACACGAAACACTGACAAATTCAAAATATTGTGCTAAGTGAAAGAAGCCACATACGAAAGGGCAGCATATTCTGTGGTTCTGTTTGCTTTAAATATCTAGAGTAGGTCAACTCCTACTTGTCATCCTAGCAGTTTAGTGGTTCAGTGGCTAGTGGATATCAGGACCTGGAAAGAGGGGTTCTAAACCCTCTAATGGGTAGTGAGAAAAATATTCTTGAACTAGACAAGATGTGATGTTGTTCAGCTCTCTAAGTATAGTACAAATCCATAAAATGTACATTGTAGAAGGGTAAAATGTATGACACTTGATAGAACTCAAGAGGAGTAGAGGGCTGAGGAGATAGCTCAGTAAAATAAGCGCTTGCCTGACAAACCCAAGGGCCTGAGTTCAATCCCAAGTTCTGCCAAAAACAAAACAAAACAAAAAAGTTATTAAAAATTATAGAAAAGTGCAGTAAAACAGAAAAAAGAAATCTGAAGAGCTGTTTCTGGACCATCTCCACTCAGAAGATAGATGGTTTTCAAAATTCTCTTACAAAATCTCATGTTTAGTTAAGGAACTGAAACCTGTGACAACATAGACTAACAATGTTGGTTATCTCCTGAGAGATGTAAACTGTGTATAAAGAATCATTATTGAAGGTGGTATGGGGTACATTCAAATAATTCTCAGACCAACTCAGAGAAACAAAGAGGAATTAAAATTAATCAATATCACCAAACCTTAAGTAATTATTTCTCAGTATACAAAGGAGAGAAGAACTAATTAAGCTTAAAAGTAAAACACTATATAATCTTACTCAAATAAAATCATCACTCAAAAGACCACTGGCACAATCCATGGCAGAGGAAAGAGGCACGGCGATGTTCTAAGCTTTGGAAGGCTTTCTCTCAAAAAACCAGTTGGGTGCTAACTGATTTCCTCTTCAGACTCTCCCCGTGCTGTCCATACCTTTGATAGGCATGGAAGCTTGCATACACTTCAGGTTCATAAAAGGACACGTGTGTCCAAAAGTTCATACATTTCGAAAGAAGAAAAGATGTTTAGTCTTACAAGTTACACTGTAAATGGATTTGCCTTTTTAAAAATCTATTATCTACTATAATTATCTTACTAGATACTTAATTCATTTACCTACCTAAACATTTTGGTTATACTACTGAGGAAAGGGCTTAAATACTCTGATGTTTTTGTTTTGGGGGGGTTGTTTAAATTTATTTTTCATTTTATTTATTCATTTTTTTAGTTTTACTTATGTATTTATTTTTGTATTTATTACGGGGTGTACAGGGTCTCACTGCCTATATCAGACTGCTAGTGACCTTCCTGTTTACAGCCTCCCAGGTGCTGGGATTACAGGTGCGCACCCCCACTCCCAGACTCGGTCACCATCTCAGTGCGCTCCAGAGGTGAGGCTGGCACAGGTTGGGGATCGAACCCCCAGCATCTGTGCTCGGCTTAAGCAAGCACTTTTAACCTGCTGAGCTATTTGGCCAACCTTTCTTTTTTTTTTCTCCATTCTTAAAGGTACATTTCATTAACACCTACAAATATGTCAAAGTTCTTGAAACTGTTCATATGTATTAATTAAATAGAGAACCATACAGAAGTTAGAGGATGAGTCCTTTCATTTTTATGTCTATCACTTTTAGGCTTTTTTCATTCCATTGTGAGCCCCCCAAACTCTCTGTAACAGCTCTGAATATGATCAAGATGTTCTCTGCCTCCAAATTGTGAAGGGAAGGTGGGCAGATGGCAGATGCATTCTGCTCCAGAGTCCATTTGAGAAAAATAAAGATTTTTAAGTTAAATACACCAGGCTATCAAGGTGATAATTTCAAACTTGTTCTGAAACCTTGAAAACATTCAAACATTTGAAATATAGGTGTTTGGCCGAGAGAAGAAACTGGAATGAGTCCTAAATACTTTTTGGCGGAAAGAATAGGAACTTGCTTCTTCGAATCCTGTAATGATGCCAAATGCTCTCTCTTCCATTGACTTTTCATTAAAATGTTCACCTTCCAAGGATAAAAAATAATAATAATTAATTAAAGGTAGTGTAGCAAATGCTGTATGTTTTTGATGAAATTTTAGCGACGATTTCTATGCCAAGTTGTCTTAACCTTCTTTAGGCTGAGAACAGAGCTATATTTTCTATAATCAGCTAAATGAATATGTGCTAGCTGATCCTCCTCCTTAGGCCCATGTGGATTTTTGGTGTTTTTAAGTACAAGAGTACAAGATATGCTCTCTTCTTCTCTTCTCTTCTCTTCTCTTCTCTTCTCTTCTCTTCTCTTCTCTTCTCTTCTCTTCTCTTCCCTTCTCTTTCCTTCTCTTCCCTCTTCTTCTTCCTCGCTCTCTCTCTCCCCCCCTTTTTCTCTCTCTCCATGTATTTCTATCTCCACAGCTCCCAGTTTCCTTTATAGTTACACCCCTTACAATTTATCAGGTTCTATCCTATATCCGATAGTCTTCCAAGGACTGTGAACATCTGCTATCATATTTGATCTCTTACTAAAACGATTCTTTTAGTGCGTGTGAAGATCACAAGTTGTAACTTCAAAACCTCAAAGTAGAACGAAGGCGATGCTGACCAAGGCAGCTACATGGAGCACAGTGCCTGGTGGAAATGGCATGATGGTCTCTGATTTAGAAAACCCTGGAGATGATTCCTAACTGCTTATCTCACCAGTTTTATGATTTTTAAAGCTATTTTCATTTCTTGAAAGTTACTTTCCCTTGTTACAACAAACCAGAAAAATAATATCACTATAGAAAAGTATTAGCTCTTTTATTTCAAGAATCAACTTCAACCCGGGAGGCAAAAGACAAGCAGCCCGACTCACAGCCCTCCATCCCACCAGTGAGCACCTCCCTCTGTGCCCACTGTCACCTGCTACGACAGAGCCTCTCTGGCTGGTTCTGACTCCAGGGCTCTTTTCTAAGTGTGTACAGTATTTGATAACGGAGCTCATCCTTGATAACAAATGATTCTTTGAATATTATGTTTTTCTCTTAGTACAGTTTTTTTGTTTGTTTCTTTCTTTCTTTTTTGTCTTGTTTTTTTTGGGTTTTTTTTTGTTTTTTTTTTTTTTTTTTTTTTTTTTTTTTTGTATTTAGGGCAGGATCTATAGGGTCTCATTACTAGATCGGACTCATAGCAATCCTCATGTTTACAGTTTAGAGCTAGGATTGTAGGTGTGGACCACCACGCCCAGTCTCAGTCAGTGTCTCACCCCGAGGGCAGGGCTTGAATGGCAGGTCCAGGGATGGAATCCCAGCTCCTGCGTCTGCCTAAGCAGGCACTTTAGTCCACTGAGCTATCAGGCCGGCCCTCAGTACAATTCTTTTTGCAGAAATAATAGCTTTATTTTTCTTGGTTGTGAAAAAAGAAGCTAAGTGTTTTGTTCTGTGTTCATTACCTTTGCTTCTTTTCTGTGTGATAGCGCCTTTTTGGTGTATTTATGTACCACATGTATTTCTCTGTAAGAATTTAAGTTTTATGGACTATTGCATTAATGACATAACTATATATGGAAATCTAAATGGCAAACAGAAAGCTTTGTTTTTTGTTTGTTTGTTTTGGTACCAGGGATCAAACTTAGCACCTTGTGCTTGCCAGACAGGTGCTCGTGCTGCTGAGCTGTCTCCCCAGCCCTAGGAATCTCTACAGTTAAAAAGACATTCAGGAGAGAGGAGAAAACAAAAAGACATAGTTGACAAAAGCCTACAAAAGGGCTGCAAAAGGGGCTGGGAATATGGCTCAGTGGAATAAGCACTTCCCTGATAAGTGCAAGGGCCTGAGTTCAATTCCCGGTTCCAGAAAAAGAAAGTGCTGCAAAAGCATTCAGAGGTTTTTCAGCCTGTGAGGGGTAAGGCCGTGAATAAGGAGCTCCAGGAGGACTCTTCTGCTCTGCACACTTGTCACTGTTCAGAGAGGGCTCCCAGCCCTGACACCATCCCTCTGGACACTAAAGGACAGAAGCAGGGATTTTTGTCCCCCCCAGCTATCACACTACAAGCTTGCACCACATACCATATCAGAAACCAAGATGCAAAGTGAGTACATGTCTGGGGTTAACATTTTCAGAACTGCTTTGTTTGGTTTTTTGATTTTTGTTTTTGTTTTTGTTTTCAGACCTGCAGTGTTTTAGAAAGATAAAATTGGGGTTTTGTGCAGTTTTACTTGTTTTTGTTATTTTTGAGATAGTGTCTCACAATGCAGTGCACACTGACATTGAACTCACTTCTGCAACCCAGGCTGGCCTTGATCTCAAGTAATCCTCCTGCCTCAGCCTCCCTAGTTCTGGGATTATAGGCATGTGCCACTCTGCCTGCCTACAAAGACTCAAATTTGAAGACATTTTAAATCAGATAATTAAGAAGATCTCAAATACAATTAAAGCTTAAGGAGCCAAAAAAAATCTTAGAACAAACAATAAAAAAAATTCTAATTGATGGAATATGATTTTAATATTAGGATTTTTTTCAAAGAAATCATATATTCACATGAGACAATTATCATTAAAATGAGCTTGCCGACCACCAATCACACCAGAATCGTGCAGCCCCATGTTTGATCTCGTACACGTATGTTTGTAGTTAGATTTGCTTTGCGTTCTTTTCCTCATGGTGAGCTCAGTGTGTAGTTCATCAAGTCTTCAACTTAATAGATAAGCAGGAAAACTGAATATTAAGCACTTTGAAAATAAATCTTATTTATCCATTTATTTTAAATATATTACAAATCTATCCGCAGAGGGAAAAGACTCCAAGGAACGCAGCAGAAAGTCTCTGCGGAGGGACCACCTAAAGGACAGCGTCTTCTCATGACAAAAACCCTGTCCCAAGCCATTAGGAGCTTGTTCAACAAGCAGTTCACCCTTCCGGTCAAGCAAGGGCTTCATAATGTGTTCTGCGTTGGCTTTGGCAACAGGCCACTGCCTTTCGCCGACTGATGTCCTCCTTCCCTGTTGCCTAGTCCCATAAGTCACAGTGTGCTTCCCTCTGTGTGGAATTCAATTCTGTTCTCCACTTTTTTCCATGTCATACATTAAAATGCCAGGCACTGTCAACAGTTTCACACTTCCACCATTCACACTGCCACCTGACGTGGACTTCAACATGAGGATATAACTTCTTGGACAGTGTAACACAAAATTACTCCTATTACTTTCAGTATTTAGCATTTTTATCACTTGACTCATCGATAACAAGTGTAACCAATTAAACCAGAAAAATCAACAAAGTTTTAACAGATAGATACACAGTCAGCATTATAGCAAACTGTCTAAAGAGATAGCTGCCCTAATGGCCAGTATTTTAGGAGCCCTTGTTATGTGTAAGGCATGGCAATTAGTGCCATAAGGACAGTAAGATAGAAGACCTGATCTCTGACCCATAGAATATATACTCCAATTGAGAAAACAAAACTATTGAAAAGTTTTTAAATTAGGTAACATAACTGAACTATATACATGGAATGAGAGCTCTAATGAAACAACTAGGGCAGGAAAATATGCTAATTCTGCAAACTAAAAATATTACTTGGGCTGGACTGAATTTGAAGGTTTCACAAAATATCAAGGACTTGTGTTATGACTTGAATGATGGATGAGATGAGGCCAGCAGGACTTATCTAAGCAAAAGCATAAAATCAGATAGGCTTAAGGCAAGTTAGGTGAGAGTTCAGCGGGAGGATAATGCCAGAAGAAGTGAGTAGTTAGAGTTCTTCACAAAGGGCACCATTTGGACTTTCGGTGGACAATGGGAGCCACTGAAATCTTTGAGTTAGGAATGACAAGATTGAAAGAGTGTTTTACAATCAGCTTGTCAGCAATTTGAATAGAGTATTGGCAACAGGACAGGCTAGAAGGAGGATGAATAATTAAAATGTAAAAGTTTCTGTATTAGAAAAATAGGGAAAGATGATGAGAAGCTCAACAAAAACCGTGTCACCAGTAAAAGGAAGAATTAAAAGAGAAAATGAGCTCGAGAGTCTGTTTGAAGAAAGAATTGGCACACACTGGTGAGTGGCATGAACCGAGATACAAAGAGGACCCATGACATAAAGCTTGAATGTAACTGAGAGGTACAAGACAGTGCCTCACCTTTGTGCAACGTGCTACAATTAATTTACAGATGGGCTTGTGCTGGGAATAAGGGAATGGAACCTCTTATAGTAAAATTATTCCTTTTTGGCATACCACAAAACTAGTTTTCCAATTATCCAGTGGTAGAAGACTGCTTCTGCACCCTGCTCAGCTCTGGGACATAACTCTTCTGTCCTCTTTCCATAAGTGTGGATTGAGTTGGGCTGGGTGCTAATGACCACATGGCGCCATTCCTGACCTTCCAAACCCAGAAATCTGCAATTAAAATACGGCAGAATGTCAGCCACAAGACTAGAAAATTCAGAACTCAGAGACATTTTAGGGACTCTAAGGGGATCATGTACAAATGAGGTAAAAGAAAAGGGAAAGGGTCAGAAAGAGAGGAGATAGGGGAACAGAAGAGAAGAAGTAGGAAAAGGAAAGTGAGAAAGGAGATGGGGAGACACTGGCAGAAAACTGAGACAAAAAAACTTTGGTTAGGACTAGACAGGAGGGAGTCTCTCCCTTCACCTGATTGCTGGACAGCTCCCAGTTCCCTGGTGAAGTCCCACAGCGCTTCCACTGTGGTTCACTCAGACAGCCACATCCTTCCTCCAATGTCTCCTTGTCTTGAAGCCAGCTCTACCTGATGTCTTACAGCAAACTTGGCCCTAGCAAAGAAATTCCCCTACTTTCAGAGAGTGTCAAACACTGAAATAGAATAGCAAAAAGGAAATTCTGAATGCAGATAAATAAGGTTGGAGCTATGTGTGACACAGTAGCAGAGTCACATGGAGGCGGCAGGGTAGGGTGTCAGAGGTGGGGGGTTGCCTTTCAGATGCGAAGGCAGGAGTTGAAATCTTCTCTCCTGTGATTTTGTGGTTTCAGACACAGAGACCATCAGCAGGAAGGAAGAAAACATGGCAGAAATGGTCCAAAAGTTGGCCAGTTTCCAGTGAGAAACTTAGAAAATGAGCTGGCAAGGCAGGAAAGTCCTGCCTGTCCTTTTTCCTACTGCTTTCCTTACTGTTTGTCAAACACAAAACAAACTTATTCTGAAGTAAAGGACTTCACAAAAACATTTTACAACAATGAATAGCTTCTTTTGATGAGACAGAAATTGTACTGTACATTAAATTTTAGTAGCTAAAAGCAAAACCCTTAGATTTTGTTTGATCATAATCTCTTTGTGTATATGTTCATAAAGATCTTCAAACTTGTAATGGACCAAAGCTAAAGTCTTTTCTCCATATAAATCTCTTGGACATTCATCGTATTTAATCTTAAACATGAAAGAATTTCCAAAAACCCTCCTAACTAAACATACTTTATATTGAATAATAATGTCATAACTATGCTTTTTTCATACCCTCATTATGGAGAATGAACTTGGGGCCTTTGCACTGAACTGCAGTATTTTATATTTTTGTTATTTTGAAACAAGGCCTTAGTAAGTTATCCTCATGCCTCAACTTCCCAGAGTACTGAGATTAAGGGTATGTGCCACAATGCCTTGCTTTAATTATGTTTTACAATACTTTAAAGTACTGTTATCTGATCAGAACTGGTTTGACATGTCAAATAACAAGACTATCACTCCATCAAGAATACTTTTTATGGGGGCTGGGGAGAAGGCTCAATGGAATAAGAGCTTCCCTGGCAAGCGCAAGGGCCTGAGTTCAATCCCTGGTTCCACAAAAAAAAAAAAAAAAAAAAAAAAAGAATATTCTTTATGCCTGTTACATGCAAGGGGAATAATTCAGTCAATGCTAAGACTCTCCCAAACAAGACTGCTTGATTTTCAATATTCAGAACCTGCCACACAAGAGAAGGGCATTTGTGATGATTTTTTTTATTTTTTTTTATTTTATTTTTATTTTATTGAAATACAAATGTCAATCCGACAGTTTCAAGACACCTTAACAATACAGATTCAATAAATTAATACATTGCAAACTGTTTTCATAATGTTTTGGTATTGTACAAGGTGCACACGTGATATTATATTTACAGATATTATTTTAGCAGATATCTCTTATCAGTAAATTAAGAGTGTAGCTGCTTACTTATCTTATATTTTATACCTGAATTATATCAAAAATTCAATAATTATTTTCCTAGAGGATGACCATAGTACTAGAAGCCAACATAATATCCTGTCCAACCACCATTAGTGCAGATCTTGCCTCTCATAGAATTATGTAGAAGCACAGCATTATCTATCCCAACTGTACTGTCTATACACACACATCATGATTTTTCTTTCTATACCCCTTCCTTTGTCTACACCTGTCAAAGGTGGGCACTCCATTGACATTCAACTGACTTAGGTGTTTCAACTTGACACCACAATCCAACACAGTCCAGCATTCTACAACAATAGTGAGTTATTCAAAGAAATTATCGACCATAGCCATTTACTGCTCAGCTTAATATTATGGCCCCATGATGTACACTTTATTTTTCTACTTTTCTGCTGGATGGTTAAGACCTAGATAGATCAAGACTTACATACCAACACATGAACTTTATATTTCCTATGTGGTCAGTGAAGTCCTCTCAGGGTTTATCTTGTAGTCCTGTACATTATTCTGTAGTTCCTTTGTCTGTGTCATCCATGTGGATGAGTCACGGCCAATGCTTGACCAGTTTGCTCTCTGTGAGAGCTTGAGAGAAAGTTTTCTCTTCATGTGACTCTCCCCAGGCACA
>PVKA01023468.1:0-35596 GCA_004027165.1 Ctenomys sociabilis
ATTTTTCTTGAAAAGATCTCTGACTTCTTTAGTTAAACTAATTGCAAGTTATTTCATTTTACATGGTGCTATTGTAAAGGCATTGTTTCACTAATTCCCTCTCAGTGTGTTTGTTATCTGTGTAGAGGAATGCTATTGACTTTTGAGTATTGACTTTGTACTCTGCTATGTCACTGAATTTGTGTATCAATTCTAGCAGCTTCTTGGTAGAGTTTTTTTGTTCTTCCAAGTAAAGTATCATGTGATCTGCAAATAATGATAGTATAACTTCTTTAACTATTATTATTCCTTTTATTTCTCTCTCTTACCTAATGGCTCCAATTAATGATTCCAGAACTATATTGAATAGGAGAGGTGATAGACAATACCCTTGTCTTGTACCAGATCTGAGAGTAAAATATTTCAGTTTTTCCCCATTTAGAAGTACATTAGCGAGACTGCCCAAGCCGCTGGATCCTGAAGTGACCCAGAGCACAGGCCCAGTGTGGAATCTTTCAGCAGAACTCCCTGAAAAGAGGCTAGAGGCAAGACCCACCCAGCTGATGCAGGAGCAGAGCATCTTGCCAGTGTGACATAAAAGGTTCACCTGCAAGCTTGCAGCAGAAAGAAGTGGAGCACAGCAGCCAGACCCAAACCACACCCACCTGGAGAAATCTGAACTTCCTAGATCTGGAGCTGGTACTAAAGTAATAACTCTGTCTAAGCTCTACACCAAAGATCAAAAATCAGTGGCACACAAATGACAAAGAGGAGTAACAAATAGCAGTCTCAGGCCCTGAGTCCACCCAGTACAAATGCAGATGACACTAGCATAGAGGAAATTGGAAATCACACACCTGAAATCTTTGAAATAATAGCATTGGAAGTAAAAGAACAACTGCAGAAAGGTATACAATAGATCAGATCAGAAATAATTTCTGAAGTAAAAAATGTAGTGCTAACTATAGTCAAATAAGTATTAAGTGCTTCTAAAGGATACACTGATAAAAAATGAGCAGAATATAAAAATGATGGGTACCCTGAATAAGAAATATGGAAAGAAATAGAATATATGAAACAGATTCAAAGTGATATACAGGAAATTAAAACCTGAATCACTAGCTGGCAAATCTGTTTGAGTACAAGTGAAAATAGAATTTATGACCTTAAAGACACCATTGCAGCTAGTGAAAAAGTAAGCAGAGATCTCTTAAAAACAACCAGGATGTATGAAAAAATAATTAAACACCTGCAAGATGATGCAAAGATGAACAATGTGAGACTAATAGGCATCAATGAGAAGGAAGGAGTGAATAGAAATGATATAAGAAGAATATGGGCAGAAGTAATATCAGAAAACTTCCCAAATATGGGTAAACAATCTGATATTCTGATCAATGAAGCACATAGAAGTCCAAATAACATCTACGTAATTAAAACCACTCCCAGACATATAATAATCAAGATCCCAGAACCTCAGCACAGGAACAGTATACCAAAAGCTGCTAAAGAAAAGAAACAGATTACATTTAAAGGAAAACCCATCAAGATAATGGTAGATTTCTCTTCACAACCATCATGTCAAGAGCATTGAGCAAAGTACTTCCAGTTTTTCAGGAAAACAAATTCCAACCCAGACTGATATACACTGCAAAACTCTCTTTCAAGTGTAATGGAGAAGTAAAATACTTCCATGACAAAGAATGACTAAAGAATTTCATGATGACAAAGCCAAGCCTACACAGACTACTAAATGATGCTCTAGAGAGGGAGCAAAATAATCATAACGCCATGAATGAGAATGGAAAGAACCCACCAAATAGGGCAAACAAGGCAGGAGAATAAGAGGTGTACAATAGTAGTCTTTCAGTTATTCTTTTGTATTCAGAAGCAAAGTATTTCCATCAGCACAGTCTACAAATGGACTTCTCTTGTACCCTATGGGTCAAGATTCCACATGGGACTACAAGGTGTATTTCAAGGGTTGGTCTAATATATTTTAGATAGTCCTGCATAGCTATCAATTTGAGAGCTCTTTATTGTTCATTCAGGAGCATACTGCAACTTTTCATGCCTTTTGAATTATGCTCTTTGTTATTTCCTATGTACTATGTCTGGAGGTATTAAATATTTCAAGTTTATATAAATAGAAAATATTTTACTTTTCGTGTTCAAAGGTATGTTTGCTAAGTATAAAATTCAAAGATGATAGATCTTTTTTATCTTTCAGTCCTTTAATTAGTCTAGTTTCTTACACATTTGGTCCTTTTTCTTTTCTTTCTAATGTGGAATAAGATGCTACTTAATTTTGTTCTTCCATAACTAATATTTTTATGTATATGTTTTAACCATTTTTTTCTTTGGACAATTTTATTTTTGTGTATCTTGGTATGATTTATTTAAATTTCTTGTGCAAAAGGTTCATTTTTCTTGGAAATGTGGTAGTATAAGTTGAACTAAATTCAGAAGTTTTAAATCTTTAAATATTTATTGCCTACTTCTTTCTACTTTGAAAATTCTAAATATATGAATATAAAAAAAAGAGGAGCAGTTAATGATTACAATTTTTGTTTTTAGTCTGATTTTTTTTCCTGTCTTGAATTTCCTATAACTTCTTAGTTATTTTTTTTTTAAATAAAACTTATATATTTATATCTGGTAACCTGAAAAACTAATTTGCACATACCATCATGTAATATAGCAATCACTGTTGGATTCCTATTACTTTGATCAGCGAAATCTTGTATATTGTATAATACTGTTTTCTTCTATCACTACTTTGTGTTCTTTAAAACCAAAATAAAAAGTATAAAAGTGTTAGAAAAATAGAAGTATACTCGCCATTGGGTTGTCATTGAGGATTTTTATCAGAGTGAAGTAGAGGCCATCTTTTCCAATTTTCTGTAGGACTTTGAACATGAATGAGTGTTGGACTTCGTCAACAGATTTCTCTGCATCAATTGAGATGATCATGTGGTTTTTAGTTTTTGCTCTATTGAGATAGTGTTTTACATTTATAGATTTGGGAATATTGAACCATCCTTGCATCCCTGGGATGAATCCTACCAATCATGGTATATAATTTTCCTCATGATTTGCTGTATTCTATTTGCTGAAATTTTATTGAGGAGTTTTGCATCTATGTTCATGAGGGAGATAGGTCTATAGTTCTGTTTTTTTAGTGTGTCTTTCCCTGGTTTTGGAATCACTATAATACTTGCCTCCAGGATTGATTTTGGGAGGATTGCTTCCTTTTCAATTTCATTGAAGAGTTTTAGGAGTATAGGGATGATATCTTCTATAAATTTCTTATAGAATCAGCTGTGATTCCTTCAGGACTTCCTTTTTTCTTTGTCAGTAGGGTTTTTTTAAAAATTACATTTCATATTTCATTGGTTGTTATTGGGATATTGAGAGTTGTTATATATTCTTAATTCAGATTTCATAATTTGTACCTTTTTATGAATCTGTGCGCTTCTTCTGTGTCTTCTATTGTGTTAGAGTAAAGGTTCTCAAAGTAGCTATTGATCATCTTCTGAATTTCCACTGGGTCTGTGGTAGTTACACTCTTTTAATTCCTTATTGCTTGTATTTGAATTTTTTCCTTCCTCTTTCTGATGAGGTTCACTAGGGACTTATCAATTTTAGTTAATCTTTCAAACAACCAGCTTTTTGATTTGTTAGTTCTTTGATCAGTTTTCTTCCTCTCAATTGAATTAATTTCTGATCTACCCTTTATGATTTTTTCCCATTTTTGAGCTCTGGGCTTGGTTTTCTCTTCCTTTTTTAGGCGCTGGAGTTGCAACATTATGGTGTTTGCTTGTTCCCATTCTGTTTTCCTAATGTGTGAGTTCACATCTATAAATTTCCCTCAGGGAACTGCCTTCATTGCATCCCACAAATTCTGATAAATTGTGCTTGAATTTTCTTTGCATTGTAGATGTTGTTGAATTTCTTGTTTAACTTCATGTGTGACCCATTGGTTGCTGAGTAGGGTATTGTTTAATTTCTATGTATTTATTGGATTTTTCTGTGTTCTTGTCTCTTTTATTTCTAGTTTCATTGCACTGTGGTCAGATATTATGCATGGGATGATTTCTGTTTCCTTGCATATACTTGAGCATTACCTATGGACTAGTTTGTGGTCTATTTTAACAAATATTCCATGTGCAGCTCAAAAATATATATATTCAGCTGTCTTTGGGTGGAATAGTCTTTATATGTCCACTAAGTCCATTTGTTCCAAGTTGTGGTTCAGTTGTGTTGCTTCTTTGATGAGTTTTGACCTATCTTTTTGGGATAAGAGGATGTTAAGGTCTCCTGTTAAGATTATGGTATTGGACATTAGATTTTTCATGTCCATCAAGATTTGTCTTATATAGTTGTGTGCTTCCATGTTTGTTGCATATACATTTATGAGTGTTACTTCTTTCTCTTGAATTTTTACCCTAAGCAGTATATGATGCCCTTCTTTATGTCATTTGATCATTCTTTGTTTGAAGTTAGGATTGTTTGAGAACAGGATTTCTACCCCTGCTTGTTTTGTGGGGTGCTATGCTTGTAGATTTGTTTTCATCCTTTGACGTTCAGCCTATAAATTTGTTTTTGAGTTAAGTGTATGTCTTGTATACAGCTTATTGTTGGATTTTGTTTCCTAATCCACTATGCCAGTCTATTTCTTTTAATTGGTGAACAGAGTCCATTTACATTGATTGTTATAACTGAGATGTATTGATTTATGCCCGAAATGTTATTTACCTGCTGTTGTTTAGTCCTTTTTATCCTGTGTTTGATTGTTTGTCCTATTTAGTGGGTTCCTTCTGTTCTCACTCATGGAATTCTGATCATTTTGTTCCCTCTCTAGAATGTCTTTTAGTAGTTTGGGTAGCCCGGGTTTGTCATGAAATTCTTTAGTTGTTCTTTGCTGTGGAAGTGTTTCACTTCTCCATCAAACTTCAAAGAGAGTTTTGCAGGGCATAGTATTCTGGTTTGGAATTTGTTTTCATAGAGGGCTTGAAGTACTCTGTTCCAGGATCCCCTTGCCTTCGTGGTTTGTGAAGAGAAGTTTTCCATAATTCTGATGGGTTCTTTAAATGGGATCTGTTTCTTTTCTGTAGTGGCTTTCAGTATATTGTTCTTGTGCTGGATTTCTGGGATCTTGACTATTATATGTCTCAATGTATTTTTAATTGGGTTGAAGTTATTCAGAGTTGTCTATGCTTTAGCTACCTGAATGTCAGATTTTTTCTTCCTGTTAAGGAAGTTTTCTGATATTTCGACTGCCCATATTCTTTTTATATCATTTGTATTGACTCCTTCTTTCCCATTGATGCGTATTAATTTCAAGTTGTTCATCTTTGCATCTTCTTGCAGGTGATGAATTATTTTTTCCTGCATCCTAGTGGTTTTTAAGAGATCTTTTTTAACCTTTTCACAGGCTGTGACAGTGTCTTCAAGATCTGAAACTATCTTCACTTTCACTTGAAGAGTTTTGTTAGCTTGTAAGTTCCTCCATATCTCTTTGACTTTGCTTCATATGATCTATTTCTTTTCTGTATTGCTCATTCAAAGAATCCTTCACTTTGCTAATTTTCTTTATTTTTATCAGTTCTTCTTGAGAAGCAGTTATTAATTCTTTTACTTCAGAGATTAGTTCTGGTTTTATTTCCTCTATATGTTTGTGCATTTGTTCTTTACTTCAGACGGTGTTAATTCAGACAGTTCAGTTCAGCTAGTGTCCTCTACACTTGTTCTGGTTGGGCTTGGGACCTTAATATCTTTTTTTTATTTTGAAGATTAATTCTGATCTGAGTTTCGCTATACCTTCTTCTGTTGTTTCTTTACTTCAGACTGTGTTAATTCAGAGATTTCTTTCTTTTTTTTTTTTTCAGAGATTACTTCTGATCTGTGTTCCTCCATAACTTTCTGTTGTTTTTTCTTTACTTCAGACGGTATTAATTCAGACAGTTCAGCTCAGCTAGTGTGCTCTACACTTGTTCTGGTTGGGCTTGGGACCTGAGATTGCATTTTGCTCTTTCTCTTTGTAATTTTATATAGCATTGTCCTCTGAGTTTCGGTGTAGAACTTTGGTGCAGTTATAACCTTAGTACCTACTAAAATTTGGGTGCAGATCTACTAAGCTTGAGTTCATCCAATTGTGCCTGCCTTGGGTCTTGCTACTGTGCTCAGTTCCTCCCTGCAGCAGCCCTTGGAGGTGAACCTGTTGTACCCTTCTGGCAAAGTGTTCTGCTCCTGAATTAGCTGGGAGGTTTTGTCCCCTAGTCTCTCGTCAGGAAATTCCAGCTGCAGAGTTTCATCCAAGGCCTCTATGCTAGTCCTGGGCTGGGTCTGGAGGGGTCCAGGGGATGCAGGAGAGCATAGAAAGTCCTGGGCTGCTGGCTCCATAGGGTGGATGGGTCCCAAGAATGTGGCAAAAGGTCATACTCATCGAGTAAGCCTGGGCTCAGTCCAGAGAGGATCAGAGGGGACAGGGGAGCAGCCGCATGGGAGGACAGATGCTCTCCCACACACTTGCAGGGCCTGGCCTTTGGCGGATCCTTGACACCTATGTATCTTAAATTTTTCTTTGTGTTACTTGTAGCTGTTGAATTATTACTTCCTCATTCCTTGTTATTTTGAAGAGATCTTTCCTTTCCTGGATTCTAGCTTCAATGTTGTCATCAAGGTCTGAAAGTCTATCTTCAGTTTCATTCAAACAGTTTTCACAGTTTTTAATGACATTTTTAATTTTCTGGATATCTCTTTAAATCTATTTCATGCATTCTATTTATTTCCTGTATTATTCATTCAAGCTTCCCATTAGTTTTTCATGCTTCTCTCTCTTTTTTTTTTAATGAATGTCCTCTTTAGATATGCTCAGCAATTCTTTCATTATGATTATAATTTCTTTTTTTTTTCTTCTGTTGAATTTAAGATCTGCTTTGTTATACACCTATATTGTTTATGGTCTACAGTACAAACCTCTTATTTATAAAAATTTTTCCATTTCTAAATTTCACTAGCTGTTATTAGTATTGATGATTGTACTACTGTAAAAAGGAAACTCTATCTGCCTTAACCACATGTTCTCCCTTGGGTACTAATATTGGGGGGTTGCTTGAGTAATAACCTCACTAAAGCCCCACACTGAAGGATGGAGGACAGTACCAAATGGAAACCAATATCCCACACTCAATCAATAGAGAGGGCAAAATCTCGGGACAAACCCAAAATGAGAATCTGTGACAAAGGAGAAATACCCCAAAACTTGACTCTTTACACAGAGACTCTGACTGCAGTGATACAGCTACCTACTACTGAACTTACACAAAAATGTACTACAGAAATAAAAATAAGGAGTGCTTTCTGAAATAGAGAGTGACAAAAAGGAGTAAAATGCAACCCTGCCCCTCCCCAAACAAACCCAGGAGACATGAGCGTAGAAGAAATTGGAAGTCACACACATGAAATCTCTGAAATAATAGCAATTGAAATAAAGAAAGAACTGCACCAGGGTATAGAGGAAATCGGATCAAAGATAAATAATAAGAAATAATGTAAGATCAGATGTAAATAAAAAGAAATCTCACGGGTAAGTAAAAAGAAATAATGAAAGAATCGCTAAACCTTTCTAAAGACGATATTGATGAAAATATAAGAGAAGAATAGAAAAACGATGGAAACCTTGAATGAGTAATATAGGAGACAAATACAACACATGAAGCAGATTCAAAGAGATATACAAGAAATTAAAAACTCCTTTAAAAGTTGGCAAAACCATTTGAATGAAAGTGAAGGCAGATTTTCAGACCTTGATGACACCATTGTAGTTAGTAAAAAGGTAAGGAAAGATCTACTAAAAACAACTAGGATCCAGGGAATAATAATTCAACAGCTGAAATATGATATAAAGATGAACAATATAAGACTAATAGGCATCAGTGAGAAAGAAGGAGGCAGCACAAATGACATAACTAGAATATGGGCAGAAGTAATAGCAGATAACCTCACAAATAAGTGGAAACAAACTGACATTCAGGTAATGGAGGAATACAGAATTCCAAATAATATCAACACAATTAAAACTACATCCAGACATGTAATAAATGAGATCCCAGAAATTCGGTATAAAAACAATGTAATAACAACCAGTAGAGAAATGAAAGAGATATTTAAAGGAAAACCCGTCAAATGATACATTTCTCCTCACAACCCATCAGGTAAAGAAGAACGTGAAACAAAATACTATATGTCTTACAAGAAAACAATATCCAATCCGGACTGATATGCCTTGAAAAACTCTCAAATTAAATGGAGAAGTGAAATACTTCCACAACAAAGAACAAATAAAGAAATTCATGAACACAAAACCAACACTACACAGATACTGAACAGTATTCTCAAAAGGGAACAAAATACCCAAAATTCCTAGAATGATAGCAGAAAGAACCTACCAAGCATGGCAGACTATTAAATGCAAGAGAAAAGTAGGGAACAGCAGGAAAATAACATGACAAATATAAGTCAGTATATATCAATTATAACCACCAAAGTAAATGTATTCATCAGTTAAAAGAAATAGTCTAGCAGAGTGGATTAAGAAACAAAATCCAGCTGAGGAGAGAGACCTCAGTAGAATAAGCACTTGCCTGGCAAGTGCAAGGTCCTAAGTTCAATCCCAGGTACTGCAAGTCAAACAAAAGAAAACAAGACTACTAAAACCTAAATTTTGGGCCCGGGGAGGTAGCTCAGCAGAATAAATGCTTGCCTGGCAAGCACAAGGGCCTGAGTTCAATCCCCGGTTCCGAAAAAAAAAAGAGAGAAAAGAAAGGAAAAAATGTCCAACAATATACGGTATACAAGAAACACATTTAACTCATAAAGAAATTGACAGGCTGAAAGTCTAAGGATGGGAAACAATACTATATGCTCCATGACCTTAGAAAAAAGCAGAGGTAGCTATTCTGTTTTCAGACAATTGGTTCTCAAACCAAGAATGATCAAATGAGACAGAGAAGGTCATTATATACTGGTTAGGGGAAAAATCAAGAGGAAGAAATAACAGTCATAAATATGTATGCACCAAGGGGCCGGGGAGATGGCTCAGTGGAATAAGCACTCCACTGGCAAGTGTAAGGGCTGGAGTTCAATCCCTGGTTCTGGAAAAAAAAAAATTGCACCAAATACTGGAGCACCCAATTATATAAGACAAATTTTAAAAAACATGAAAAATCCAGTAACCAATATCACAATCTTAATAGGGGATCTTAACACCACCTTATCTGGAAAAAAGGTCAAGAAGACAAAAAATTAGTAAAGAAGTGGCAGAACTGAACCAAAGCTTTGTGTAAATGGACTTGGTGGGCATATATAGAGTGTTCCTCTCTACAACATCTGAATGCACATTCTTTTCTACTGCGTGTGGGATGTTTTCTAAAATAGACCACATATACTTATGTATATGCAAGAAAACAAACTATCCCATGCATATTATCTAACCACATTGCAATAAAACTGTAAATTAATGGCAAAAGAAACCACAAATCTTCACAAACACATGGACATTGAGTTACACCCTGCTTAGCAACCGATGGGTTATAGATGAAATTAGAAGGATTTTTTTTTGGCTGGCTGAGGATGCCTTAAGAGCAGGTCTGGTAAGGCATGAAGATCTGCAGTTTGAACCACAGCATCCTGAGCCTGACTCCTTTGCTTAAGCAGGCACTTAAACAACTGAGCTAATGGGTAGGCCCCTATAAATGAAATTAAACAAGAAATGAAAAAACAACCTAAAATCTAATGAAAATTTAAACACAACTCACCAGAATTTGTGGGATCCAATGAAAACAGTTCTCATGGGAAATTTATACTCACACATTAGGAAAACACAAAATGAACAAATACTCTAATGCTGTACCTTAAGCTACTAGAAAAGAAGAGCAAACCAAGGCCAGTGCCAAAGATGGTTGGAAATTACAAAGATTACAGCAGACACCATTGCAATTATGATGAAGAAAATAATCCAAAGCATTAATGATTCCAAAGCTTGTTCTTTGAAACATTAAATAAAATTGATAAACCCCTATCCAATCTCATCAAGAGAGGAAAGAAAAAGCTCAAATCAAGCAATAAGGAATGAAAAGGGTGAAATTACCAGAGACCCTGTGGAAATTCCGAAGATCATAAATAGCTATTTTGAGAATCTTTACTCTCAAAAATCGAAGACTTCAAAGAAATGAACAGATTCATAGAAAGGAGAAAATTACTTAAACTGAATCAAAAATATATAAGAACTCTCAATAACCAAATAACAGCCAATGAAATTTAAAATGTAATAAAAAAACCTACTGACAAAGAAAAGTCCCATACCTGATGCAATGATAGCTGAATTCTATAAGAAATTTAGAGTAGATCTAATCCCAATACTCCTTAAACTCTTCAATGAAATTAAAAATGAAGCAATATTCCTCAAATCATTCATAGTGGCAAGGATGATACGGATATTGAAACCAGAGAAAGATCCAACCAAAAAAGAGAATAGGCCAATTACTCTCATGAGCATAGATGCAAAAATGCTCAGTAAATGCTGGCAAATCGCATACAGAAAATCATCAAGAAGATTATACATCATGATTCATCCCAAGAATACAAGGATGGTTCAACATATGCAAATTTATAAATGTAACACACTGTATCAATAAAAGCAAAACCAAAAACCACATGATCATCTCAATAGATACAGAAAAAGCATTTTACAAAGTTCAACACTCATTCCTGATCCAAGCAATACAGACAATTAGAATAGATATCCTATACATCAACCTGATAAAAAGCCATTTATGACAGACCCACAGCCAACATAATTCTAAATGGATAAAAACTGAAAGCTTTTACTTTATGAGCTACCAGATGTCATCTATCACCACTTGTATTCAATATAGCTCTGGAATCTTTAGCTAGAGCCATTAGAAAAGAGAGAGAAAGAAAAGGAACAAGAATAGGTGAAGTTAAACTATCACTATTTGCAGATGATGTGGTACTCTACTTGGTAAAACCCAAAAAACTCCATCAAGAAGCTTGTAGAATTAATACACAAATTCAGTTTCATTGCAGGATACACCCAAAATCAATAGCATTCCTTTGCACAGATAGCAAACTCACTGAGACAGAAGTTAGAGAAACAATAACCTTCATGATAGCATCCAAAAAATGAAAATCTTAGAAATTAATCTAATAAAGGAAGTAAAAAGATCTGTACAATGAAGATTACAACCCTCTAAAAAAGAGATTGAAGAGGATTTCAGGAAATGGAAAGTTATTCCTTTCTCTTGGATTGGAAGAACAAACATTGTAAAGATGGCCACACTCTCAAAATTATCATACAGTTCAAATGAAATTCCAATCAAAATAACGTCAACATACATCACAGATCTAGAAGAAATTCTTAAAGTTTATGTGGAGCCAGAAAAAAAATCTAGAATAGCAAAAGCAATCTTGGGCAACAAAGGCAAGGCATGGCTTTAATCCCTGACGTTCAATGATACTACAAAGTTATTGTGATAATATCAGAATTTGTATTGGCAAAAAATAGAATGAGAATAAATACAGCAGATTAGTAGATGCAAATACAACTACAAACACAGTTAGTGATCTCATTTTCCACAAAGGGGCCAAACATGTTTCCTGGAAGAAAGATAGCCTCTTTAAAAAATGGTGCTGAAAAAACTGGCTTTCCACATGCCAAAAATTGAAAGTAGACCCAAGTCTACTATCATGCAGTAAATTAAAGTCAAAATAGATTAAAGATCTAAACATTAAAACAGAAACACTAAATCTTCTGGAATAGAAAGTAGGAAATAAAGACATAGAAGTAGGTAGAGAGTTCATGAACAAAAAACAAACTGCAAGGGAAATAATCCAAAAAATCAGCAGCTGGGGTCTCACTGAGAAGTTTCTGCTTGTCAAAAAGTCATCAGGATGGGGAGACAGCTCAGTGGAATAAGTGTTTGCCTGGCAAGTGCAAGGTCCTGAGTTTGATCCCTGGTGCCATTTAAAAAAAAACAGTAAATCACCAACATAGTGAAAAGAAAGCACAAACACTGGGAAACAATTGTAACCAATAATCACTAAGACAAAAAGACTTCTGTATAAATTATATGAAGAACTAAAAAAATACTCGCCCCCCCCCCAATTTTAAAGACCCAATCCAGAAATGGGCATCTGAGATGAATACATGCTTCTCAGAGGGAGCAATACAAGTGGCAAATAAATACATGAAAAAGTGTTCCACAGCATTGACTATTCAAAAAATGCAACTTAAAGCAACACTGAGACACCATCTCATCACAGACATAATGGCTGTCATAAAGAAATGAACTGATCACAGACACTGGAAAGGCTGTAGAGAAAAGGGAACCCTTTTCCTGCTGCTGGTAGGAATGTAGAGTGGTACAACTATGGAAATCAGTGTGGACACTCCTCAAAAAACTATCATTACCCATTCAATCCAGCCATCTCCCTCCTGGGAATTTTCCCAACAGAACTGAAAACATTATGCCATAATCATTTATGTGAACCCATGTTTATAGCAGCTGTATTTGTCACAGACAAATCTTGGAAACAACCAAGATTCCCATCATTTGAGGAATGGATGAAAAAGATGTGGTATTTTGTGCAATGGAGTGCTACTCAGCTATAAAAAAAAAAAAAAAGACAATCTTGAAGGCTTTATAGGTAAGTGGATGCGACTAGAGGCTATACTCATAAGTGAAATAAGTCAGACCTACATGTGTAAGTATTGCATTGTCTCCCTATTGTAAGAACCTGAAAGAACAAATAAAACTTAAAAGGTACAATAGATACAGTGAATTGGAAAGAAACTGAATTTAAGGATTAAACAACAAAGATGAGAGAAGGGAGAAAAGAGGAAAAAAGGAAGCGGGGAAAACACGCAAGTATATATACAGGATGGCTGAGATAGTTGTACTAATAATTTCCATAAATTTTTTGAAATAACAGTTAATGTTTACAATTTTCACCTTGACTAACTCTGTATACTGGTATCTGTGATCTGAGCAATGAGAAGGACAGTGATATGTAATACAAAAACCCATGGGTGAATACCTCTCTTCTTGGTCTTCTAAATGTGTATCATTTCTAATGTCTTATCAATTATTCTACTCTCTTTAAAATAGATTTTACAAAAGACAAGGAAAAACATTAACATTTCTTGAAAGCAAGTGTTAATATTCAATTATTTGTCCAGTCTTGCATAGTTATATCTGTTAATCTGAATAACAGATTTTATTATAAAAATAGATATTATAACAACTACTGTTAATTAGCTATTCCTATCTTGAAAATCTGTATGTAACATGTATTGTAGGTTGCCTTGTTTCTGTCTTTTTTTTTTTTTTTGGATTTGTCTTTGCCTATGATTTTACTCTTTAAAATAAAATTAGAAAAAAAGTTGGAATATAAGAGGAGGAACAATGGTTGTGAGCCGGCAGCAAGTAGCATGGTTTTCTAGGCTTCTTACAAGTCTGGGATTCCTCAAGACACCTGAACACAACTTGTAAACTTCTGCACGTGAGAAAAGAAAGTACAAAGGAATCTCAAGAGTTCCTCTTTATGTGTATTAGCTTCGTACTGTATTTGAGTTGTCTTCTACTCTACATCACAGCTCCAATCCACCTCATAAATTAAACCAGTTCAAAATCTCCCTGTTCTCTCTGAACCCATGACAAATTGATTTCCCTACCATTTTTCCTCTTGTCATCTTGAGGAAGGAGCTGGCAGCTTGCTCAAGAGTGGAACCGGTATTAGTTTCCCATTTTTCATATATAATCTTGTGTTCATTTTATCTCTTTTGGGAATTATATTGTTGATTGATTGATGTTTTTTGAATTTGTGATTTTCTTTTTATTTTTATTGACTTTAAAATTCAGATTCTAAGTTTGAGAGTTCATTTATGTATTTCTAATTGTTGTTAAGTTAGGACCTGTTCATTTACTTTTCTTTACCTTTCACACCTTCTTACTTTTCCTTGGCAGCTGTCTCTTGAACAAAACAAAGCCATGTGTTAGCATCAGGAAGTGGGAAGCTCATACATCTGCATTTATGGTTATAAATGCCCACTCAACTACACTTTCCATTGAGCGTTAAGATTGCAGTCCTCCATAAATCTGAGAGAAACAATCCGATCACAATTTTAAAATGTAGCCTCTTTGAGTAAGATGCCCACATGAACTTACCTCCCAAATGGCACACAGGTCTGCTTTGTAATACAACCATTTCCCATCCTTATCTTTAGGATAGATTTCATTTCCTGGCTGCAAAACAACAAAGCAAAATACACGGAATACATTTTATTTATATCTAGGAATTAAAGTTATGAAATTTGATATCTATATAACCTGTCTTTGGCAAAATAGTCCAAGTTTAACTTTTTAAGGTTTATAAAATTGTATAATAAATATTGTATACATGCATGTACACATATATTTTTCTATATACTAATTTTTTTTTTGGTGGTACAGGAGATTGGACTCAGGACCTTGTGCTTGAATCTGATTTCACTTATCATTTTAAAAAGATCACTGTGGCTACTTTGGGAGAGATGCAGGTGGGGTATGTTATGGATTAGTTTATTTTCTTCTAAAAGTATATTGAGAGACCAGGGAGATGGCTCAGTAGAATAAGTGCTTGCCTGGCAAGCACAAGGACTTGAATTCAATCCCTGGCTCTGCAATAAACAAACAAACAAACAAACAAACAAATAAATAAAAGATTTTGAAAATGTAACTTTCGGTACCTACAAATGTGAATTTATTTGGAAATAGTATCTTTGCAAATGATTAAATCAACATGAGGCTATCAGGGTAGGGTTGTCACATAGGCAAGCCCATGTAAAAGCCCCATACAGCTTCTGTGTATTTGCCTGTCTATTAATTCTTCAATGTAGACCAAGGTCTGTTACCTTAAATGCTTGCCCCAATTTACAGTTTTACATATGTATTTTGAGAAATTGTGTAAGCATGTGGAAATTAGCCACTTAGAACCAAAAATATTCACGTAAAATCTTCTGGCTACCAACTCCAAGCTTTTCTGACTCCTCAGCTTTAGTGGGACAGACTCTCCATCCTTCCATGCTAAGGAACATCACCTCCAGGTTAAAAGTGCTTCTATGATCTCTCTCTCTCTCTTCTTCCAAATGGTGTTCCTCTCTCCACCATAAACCCCGAAGGGTTTCATGCTGTGAAGTTTAACAGCTATGCCCGAATGTCACCCAATAATGCTTACTGTCAGATAGTTTCCTGTCTCTCTTTGGTAAGTCAAAAAATCCCTTGAACCCTATACAGGGTCCTTATATAATATGACTATGTCCTGACCCCAAACAGGAAATTTTGGATCCAGACACAGAAATGCACAGAAGGCAAACACCATGCAAAGGTAAAGGCAGAGAGTAGTGTGATACTTCTACTAACCAGGGAAACCAAAAAGGTTTCCAGGCAGTGATGAGAAACTAGGAGAAAGGCATGGAATCTTCTAGCCTGGAGAAGAAAACCCACCCTGCTAACAACTTAACATTGAATTTTAGCCTCCAGAACTATTAAGAAATGAATTTGCGTTGCTAAATAACCCAGTTTTGGGTATTTTTTAAAAACAGAAAACATGGGAAATTAATATAATGCATAAATGTGGAAACACAAAGCAGCTTAATATTCTGTTGCAGGAGCTATAACTTTCCAGGTGCCCTGACCTGAGTATTATTTCCCTAGTGAAATAATATGTTGAAACCTGATCAAGAGGGTGACAGTATTGTTCGAAGGCAGAGCTTTTGGAAGGTGATTAATTTAGGAGGGCTCTACCTTTGAGAATGGGATTAATACTCTGTGAAAGAGACTTCAGGGATATCTGGCTCGCCTCTTCCACCATGTGAAGATACATGGAAGGTAGCACTTATGAGCAGTGGGCCCTCCCAAGGCACAGAATCTGGACTTTCCAGTTTCTAGAACTGTGAGCAGTGATTTTCAGTGATGTATGTTACTCATTCTAACTGATTTTATTATAGCAGTCTGAATAGACTAAAACACTGGCCTCTGGGTGTTACTACCTTTCTGTGTGTGCTGCAGTTTGCCTAACCACAGCCAGCTTGTACTTGAATTCAGTTGTCAGAATATAGACTCAGAGTGCTGTAATATTCATCTAATCACATGGGATATGCCAAGAAATTTACACACACCTGGGGTAGCACATAATTATAGTCGCAGATTCTTGTTTCTTGATCAAATAATTCTGAAATATGGCTATGATCAGACGCTACCAGAACATTCAGTACAAGTTGGTTTCACAGGACTTTGTTTTCTATTGTCCATCTGCTTAGTTTTATTTCCCAGTTACATTTTCCCATAACTCCTATCAGTTTTTCCTGGTTATACTTCATACTAATTCACTCTCATATGCATTTTCCTATCTCCAGCTCTATTTCTTGGAAGTTCAAAGGAAGACGCTATTGCAATAGACGAGAACTGACAGTGCCCTGGACTGAGGCAATAGGAATAGAGATAAAAAGAAAGAAATCAGCTAAAATGTAAAGTGAGACTAGAGCCAAGTGTACCTTAATAAGGGCTAGGAAATGTGGTAGGGGGAAATGAAACGTGTCTCTTAGCTTCTTAGGTGGACTTTGGTAATCATTTCTTCATGTTAGGGCCAGAAATTGAGAGTATCATTTTGGTTGTTTTGATTTTCTTTTCTTAAGTGTTGGGGATGAAATGTAGGGATCCACACATGGGAGGCAAGCAGTGGACTATGTCATCTGCCCCTGTTTGAACTATGAAATGACCATAAGACAAGTGAACGGATATTTGATGAGTAATCCAACAGAGAAGCTTGAGGCTCATAACGAGGCTGCAGAGTAAACCTGTAAATCATCTGCCTGTAAACTGGTATTAAGTGCAGGAGAATCATAAAGACAGGGACATTGAGGGGAAAGGATGAAGGTAATAACATTTGAAGGCTAGAGAGGAAGCTGCCGACCATTCAGAGTGCTGCACTACAAGCCAAAAGAAGTAAATGTTTAAAGAAGGTAATTCCTTTGCAATGGAACACACATCTCTGACAAAACGAAACAACAAAGGTGGATAAGGTGGGAGCCACGGAAGCTAGGAAATCTATCAAATGCATGTAGGCAGTAGTAGGCCTCAGTGCTTAAAGCAAAGAAGAGCCGGGGAGATGGTTCAGAGGAATAAGCACTTCCCTGGCAAGCGTAAAGGCCTGAGTTCAATCCCTTGTTCAACAACAACAACAACAAAAAGATATCCCATTACATTCTCTACCAAGCTAAAGCAAACAAGGTACCTCAGTCCTGAGATAAACATCCTATCTGGTTAAAGTCAGCGATTAGTCACTAGGAAACCTTGTGTCACATTTTACTGACTTTGCAAAAGTATAAATAAAATACCATTTTGTTGTTATGTATACATATGTATACATAAGGTAGAATAGATATGCAGCGACTTTCTCTTAGTTCATTGAGAAGAAAGGTTTGTACTAACATCATTTAGATGAGAAATAATGTCTACATCTTGTCCTCTGAATAACTACTTTGAAGACAATATGCAATGTATGAATTATTGTAGCTGTCCTGCTAACCTATTTTGAAACTGTTTCATTGCTATTTTATCTTTTTCTTATTAAAATGAATAAAATAATAAATAAAAAAATGTTTTCTCAAAAAAATAAAGAAAGTAGCTCCAACCAACTGTGGTCTTTCCCCTTAAAAAAGCCCAAAGAACATTATAATAAACTTTACCTTAACATGTCCATAGGAACTTATTGGAAGTGCTGTGCTATGTATTTATTTTCTATGTATTTGTCTTCTGGTAATTTATCCCCTATTTCAGTAGTGTTGAAAGGTAGGGACTAATGGAAATCACTTAGGTGCCTATATATTAATGCCATTATGGGAAGGGCTTCTGGGAGCAGGGTTGATGTCTTGAACTCTTTTTGTATTTAACTTTGCCATACAATGTCTCAGAAAAAAAAAAAAAAAAAACTTTTTCCAAAATATTGATTGTTGATGTCCCAATATCCAGAATGATGATGCAGTAAAATTCTATTCACTTTGAGTTATTATTTATATTTAAATGACCCAAAAGTCTCATATAGTAAAAGGTGGAGGATTTCATGTGTTGAACTCTTCCCTGAGTGTGAGTGACATAAATCAGTAGGCTAGTAGTCTGTATGAAATATAAAGGGACAGAGGAAGGTAGGTTTGTCTTGGCTGTTTGTTTCTTGCTTCTATAGGCCTAAAATTCCATGGACTGTTTCTCTTCTGTGATGCCCCTCTGCCTTAGGTCCAAGTGAATATTGGCTGAAAATGACAAACTGTGAGCCAAATAAGCCTTTCCTCCTTTAATTTGTGTCAGGTATTTTGTGTGACCAATGAGAAAAAAATAAGACAGATTTTGTTATGAGAGAAGTTGGATCATTGCTGTCAGGTTATCTGGTCATGTGTTTGAGAAGTCTTTGGTACCGGCTAGAGAAGAGTTTGGAAGGGTTTATAGATGTTAGCCAAAAAAGCAGCCTTGTAATACTGTAAACTGAACTTGAGATATTTTGGTCAGAGATAAGAAAACTGAAAGCTATAGAAACTGTTATGGCTTGTGTTTAGTTATTCCCCAAAAGGCTCATGCAGTCAGGGGTGGGCTTTTCCAGAAGTGGCTGAATATATAGCATATGATGTTGGGATTAACATTAGGATGTGTTTTTACTAAAAGAGTCCAGATCGGTTAGGCATTGCCATAATGTCAGTAGCCTAGCTAGAATATGAAAGGGGCAGAAAAAAGATGCTAAATACCCTCATTTGCTTTACTACTTTCTGCACACCACAAAATTTCTCCTCTGCAATGCCAATCTGTCATTCACCCTGCCTTGGAGCCGGACCATTATGGACTGAAAGCTACAAATTGTGAGCCAGATAAACACATCTTCCTTTTACATTGGGTTTCAGTATTTTGTCACAGTAATGAGAAAAGTAACTAAGACAGAAGTTGGTGCAGAAAAACATTCTAGGCATTCTAATGTTCAGGTGATGGCACGGCTACTGTTGAGGGCTGTCAGCCAGATCTATATTGAGAATTAAGAGCAAAGAGCCCAGCTCTTTGGATTTCATATCTTGTCACCAATTGCCTCAGATGCTGGACATGGAATTACTGGACTTAATATTTGTCCTGTTGGATGTTGGCCTTGGTTTGTTCCATTCCTTTTCATTCTCTTATTTGTACCTTTTGGAAAGGAAATGTATATCTTATGTAAGTATTTGTTTAAAATGTTTATTTCTTTTCATTGTACAGGCCCTTGCAGCTAAGAGGTTGCCTTAAAGTTCACAATAGACTTTGGACATGAACTTTTCAACAGTGATAAAATGATTCACACTTTGGCAAATCTTATAGATGACTAAATGCCTTTGGCATAACAAATGCATCCCGAGTAATTTGATGGCCAGGGGTGGAATGCTATGGCGTGTGTAAGGATGTATTCCCAAAGCCTCATGCAGTTGTCTGTGGGGTCTTTCATATATGGGTGGATGTGGATTAAGCATGTGATACTGGGATTAAGAGTAGGGAGATTGAAGCCCTGTCCTATGTGTGGGTGGCATTAATCAGTATACTTGTAGCCTGGATGGAATGTAGAAGGACTGAAGAAAGGTTTACTTTGGCTGCTTACTGTTTACTGCCTTTTGCCTGCAATGCCATGAATGGTTTCTGCTCTGTGATTCCCTTCTACTGTGTCACCATGCTGTGGATTCAGTAAGTGTAGATGGAAACCTCTACAAAGCGTGAGCCAAATAACGCTTTCCTCCTTTAACTTCTGAATTTCAGGTATTTCATTTCAGCAATGAGTACAGTAACTAAGATACTATTGGATGATCTCAAGTATTCTCTAATACCAGCCTACACAGACAGAAGAGAATGGAACATGTAGAAAAGACCTATTTCATTCTTAAATTTTTCCTAATATTTCATTTACTATCTCACCTTTATAAAATTCAGCTTTCCTTTTTCTGTTAACTCTTTCCTGTTTTGTTTATCAAAGATGACATATCAGGTTCTTTCTGTGTCACAGAGAGTAGGACACAATATGTTCCAATGCCGCATTGTCCTTCGTGCTTCATTGCTCTTTCTGTCCTGGTTTCCAAAGCTCTCTGACTTTCTCAATACACTTCTGGCCCAAGTTTATACTCTAGTCTACCTTCGTATTTCTTTCCCTTTTCATTTATTCACTTTATTTATCTTTTGAGATGTCTTTCCATCTCCTTTATGAACTCTTAATATACAGCATTTCCACCAGGTTTTAATAATTAAATGTTCATAGAATGTAACTCAGATGTTTTGAAAGAAGCTTTCTTTGAGTCTACTAATTCTGTATTCATGAGAAGACTCCTCTATTCCTGTTCCTTGCTATCAGGCAGTATTGAGAGAATACCAAACCTCCCCAAACATGTGCTGTTGAATTTCATTTCTGTTCATGCATCTTTTAAAAATGCCATGTAAGCTTTATATTCTGCATTTTGTTTTATTATTTTGTCTGCTTCTCAAATTGACACTTAAAAATGAAGCCTTTTGATATTTTAACAAGAAAAATTATTGCTAATATAATCATAAGATTCAACAAAAATGTAATGCATTAGCTTCAAATGTTGATATTTGAAATAGAGGAATATTCTGGGGCTAGTTATATAATGTCATTTCTTACTTTCCATCTACTTTTCCAAAAAATATTTTAAAAGTTATTTCTGCCACAGAAAAATAATCTTATTTCTCTAACTTTTAAATATAGGTTCACCCTGAAACATTTAAGACTCAGATAACAAAGCTGCAATTTGAACAAAAAAATCAGTACTATGAGTGAAGATGAGGGCTGAGATCATGACACCTTGGAGTCTGTAACAAAGAAACCCTTGCACCCTTGCAATTTACAGTGTTGGTATCAACAGATAGGAGGGATGAGGCATAAGAGACAGTAGAGCACAGGGGAATAGGCATGAGATAGATGCCACAGGACTCAGAGTCTGGCCAGGGTTTCTCTGGACTTGGAAATGGAAGCCACTTCATCATCTGGGAGCTCTAATTTTGTGTGTGTGTGTGTGTACCTGAGTTTGAACTTAGGACCATGTGCTGAAATTAATAACTGCTAAGCTTCTTTGTTTCTGTAACTTTACACATAATTTTAATGACTCCTCACAGCATTCTGAAAATTATTCATTAATGTTTATTAATATTATTATTGTTACTGCTTAGGATCAAACCCAGGGCCTCACACATTCTAGGCAAGTGCTCTGTCAAAAAGTCTCTGGTCCTGATATTCATTTTACAGACAATAAATTTGTGAATTTAGAAAGTTAAAATAACTAAAGTAACTACTCTATAAAATAATGATGCTGAATGGTAATCCCTTTCTGAACCCAGAAACCCTATTCTTTTTCTTTTTTCCTTTCTTTTTTTTCATGGAACCAGGGATCAAACTCAGGCCTTGGCTCTTGCCAGTCAAGCATTTATTTTACTGAGCTATCTTCCTGGAGCCTAGTCTATTCTTTTTCCATTGCACCAAATAAAGGCAAGAAATTAGCCGTATGGGTGAGAGACTAGCTATGACTTGACCGCACTAGCTATGACTTCTCAGGGTCACATGGGGCAGACAGGAGATTCATGTATCATTGACATCTAAGTAGTAATCTGAGTAGAAATCTGTCTTATTTTCTACCATACTTATGCCCTCTTACCTGCTGAAACTAAGCCCATGCTATTTGCCTGGATTTTCTAAGCTTTCATTCATGGCCTTGTAGACTAAAGAATAATTAGTCACTCAAACAGTCAAATCAGGTTTTTTCCAGGAGGTTTAAAGTGTGGTTTTGCTTCCTTTTAATTTTTAAGTTGTACTGATACTGTAGGTTTGATATGTTAATAGTCACATTGCCATCATAGATGAAGAGTTTTTAGAAGAATGAAAAGCACAACATAAAGATAGAGAAAGAGCCAGGATGGAAAAACACAGTTTGAACTTTTGGGCCTAAAACTAAATCTCTTTTCAAATTCTTTATTTCTTTATTTTGTAACCCTTAGAATCAATTTGAACTGGCTTTCTGCTGTGTGTACTAAGAATTCTGGCTAATGTGATAATAGGCCTAAGATGCAGAGTTGATCAGAATAGAATGGGATTATGGACAGTGGGCATTTCTCAACCTTCAGCTGAGAACTGGCAATTCCTGCCCTGTTGTAACACTGCATCTGGTCACATTGTTGGTCTGAGACTCAACTAATGGGTCTAATGTACTTGGAGTTCTGGAGTAGTAGTAGTAGGAAAACATTGGGTTTGGAGGCCATTTTGTAGTCTTTAGTAATCTTCTTAGAAAGATAGATGTGTCTCTTTTGGTTAGACTTTTATCTTTGTTTCTTTTTATGTATTTAGCACAGGGCCTACAAGTCTCACTATACAGATCAGACTCATAGTGATCCTCTTCTTTTCAGTGTTCCAAGTGCTGGAATTGCAGACATGAGCCACTACACCCAGTCTCATTCCCCATTTCAACACTCCCCAAGGGTGGGGCTGGCATGGAACAGCAAGAATGAAACTCCGGTCCCTGCACCTGCCTAACCAGGTGCTTTAATCTGCTGAGCTATCTGACCGGACCTAGACTTTGAAAATGAGAGACAAGATTATGTTGTGCTACTGTGGTTTCTTTCTACTTTTGGTTACAATTGCAGATGGCAATCTGAACTTTTGGAAATAAAAATTCAGTACTACCCAAGGTACGAAAGTAGGAAACTGGGTGGAAAATAAAAATGGCACAAAAAAGTCACTGGATGCCCTTGATTTACCCAACTATTCCTCTTTCTCACTTGTAGGAGCCGAGGAATGTACTCAAGATGCAACATTTTGAGGTATGGAGGCACCATCTAGAAGAGCCCAGGCCCTGGTCATGGCCTTATTAGAATAGACCATCTTACAGTGGTTGAGCTCAGGATGGTTTGTGTCCCATGGGGTGTAAAATCTGTTTTAGGACTCTCAGCTTTGGGTGCAACAGGGTTATACACCTGGCTCTTTGTCTATCTTCATGTTGCCCTGGTGTTTTGGTTTGTGTCTAGTTGTTCCACCCCCCCCCCATCTGTTGTAGGGTGGAATTCTACAGTTTGTGATTAATTCACAATCCAGTGCTGGGATTATGAGTGAGTGCTACACTTAGCCTGGGGTGGATAACCTGAATGTAGTATAAGGAAGGGAGACAGGCTTGCCCACTGCCACCTCTGCAGTCACTGCCACTGAGCTTGCCTTTTTGCTCTTGCTGTTTGTCTGTTTTATGCCACCGTGAATTGTTGCCTTCTGCCCTGTGGCACTCTGCTTTGGAGCCAGCTGATGATAGCCTGAAACCTCTGTTGAAACCTGAAATTTATGAATCCTGAAAACCCAAACTGTAAGTTAAATAAAGCTTTTCTTCCTTAATTCTGGGTGTTGGGTATTTTGTTCCATCAACAGGAGAAAAGTAACCAAAACACTTGGACAGCTTTTCTGAGTCTTTTAGGACTAGGAGATCTTGGAAGACCAGCTTATTATGAATTCTAGGCTTCTGTTGGCTTTTGATTATCTGACTGAACAGTATAGTTATATTAATTAGCTCAGGTGAATGTGGTTTCTCTCCAGACTTGGGAAAGTCTAGAAATTGCAGCCCAAGTCATAGGGATAGAGTGTTCTGTGCATTGTCTGCTAGAATGCTGTGACTTTGCCTTTGCATTTGGACCTGGGGAGAAAAACAGTCCTAAGGTCTTGAAGTGGGAAAGATTCAGCTCATAGTTGTCCTAACCTGCAAGCGCCGCCTGGTGAGTCGCAAACAAGGTGCCCCAAACACCTTACCTGTGTTTCTGTAGCTTTGTATTATGTATGAGCCAGTGATCAAGATGGAAACACGTAAGGTAAACTGAGGAGGTAGCAGATAAGCAGAAGGAGGCTGTGTTCTAGGAGGCAGAAATCTTCATGCTGAGCATTAGATAAAGAAAACTTGACAATCAAACATTTCTAGATTTAAATACTCATTTATGGAGTTACCTGAGCATGAATTTACTGAAATCATATCAGTCTCTAAAGGCATACTATAAGAAACTTATGAATCTTGAAAACTCACATCTCCCTGAAATGGGATGCAAAAGGAGAATTTTCCCTGAAGTGATTGACTTGGGTGTGACTACACAAACAATGAAATGCTCCTAGACGATAAAGCAAAACGGGTTTTGGTCACCTGAGGGAATTCTGGCCACAATAGGACAGAGCTTTCATTTTTTTTTTCCTGATCAGCAGGAACTTAGTCACCTCTACTCTCCTTCCTGGACAAGTGGCCAACTTTTTGCCTTAATACCTCAAGTTTTAAAGCAGTTACCACTCTACAGTGTTAAATTAACAGTGCAACTATAAGTTGAGAAAGGGTAGGGGAGGATTGGATTTGACCTAGAGGAAGAGATAACAGCTAGATACCCTCTCTTTGGAGCTGGCTGCAAAAAATCTAATCTTTAGGTTATCTCTCTGGGGTCCATAGAGCAGAAAGCAAGTATATTTTTTTGTTAGACATTCTCTCATGCAGTGTTTCCCACATAAACATTTTTGTCACTGTGTGAGCTGGAAGAAGGTGATGTCTAGATGCTGGGAAGCTTAAATGTGGACCACCATTAAGACACGACATTGGCTTGATATATAGTTTTAACTATCATTGCAAAAAATAGACCATGGCATAAGAGAAACTGAATTGGATTAAGGATTAAGAAAGTTGGAAGAGGGGTGGTGGTGCATACCTATATTCCTGGCACTTGGAAAGCTGAAGCTGGAGCATCATTCTGATTTCAAAGCCAGTTTAGATTACATAGTGCAGTCAAAATTAGTCTGTGTTCAGAGCTAGTCTCTCTCTCTCTCTCTCTCTCTCTCTCTCTCTCTCTCTCTCTCTCTCTCTCTCATTAAGAAACTTGAAATACATGCCCAAATGACGATAATCTGTGGAACAAAAGTCATAGCATTCTGTGGTGCAAAGGGATAAATAAGCTCTATCTAGGTGGCTGGCATCTGATAGTCATAGAGGGTCAGAGTCCTGAGGTTTAGGGGTCTGAACCTACCTGAAGGCCCATGGGCATTTCAATGATGTAAAGGTCCACATAGTCGAGCTTGAGGCGCTGGAGTGTCCTTTCCAGGCTGGGGCGGACCAACTCTGGGAGGAAACATGTAGCCCACAGCTGAAAGAATCACAAGAGAGGTTAATTAATTTCCACACTATTTTTACATGGACACAGACCTTTACTCTTTGTAAACCTCACTTTCCATTTCACAGAAATATGTGCAGGCTGCAGTGTCATCTAAGTGTTAATTTAATGTTACTTAACCAATACATGTAACAATAGCTTTGTTCCACCATTTAAATTCTTTGTAAAAGCTAACAATGAAAGAGCTGACAATATTATAAAATGGTTGGAAATATTATCTTAATTTTACAGAGGGGGAGGAAAACAGGTACAAATTTGCTAAGTAACTTAAGAGTAGTGATGGATCTGCGATGTACAGATACTACGTGAATATTTTATTTTACATTATGGAGTTTGGAGCAACAAATTCTGGAATTTTTTTTTCACGGAACCGGGGATTGAACTTGGACCCTTGCGCTTGACAGGGAAGCGCTTATCCTACTGAGCCATCTCCCTGGTCCTGGAGCAACAAATTCTGAACTGTGCCACGTATCACTAACATCTGTGCACTTCATCACTGTCTAAGTTATTATTCTCATCACTGATATAAACAAACCCAAATCTGAAGTTGAATGATGATGAGTTTATTTGGCTTAGATTGTAGATGTTTTAGCCTAAAATCAGCTGGTTCCAAGGCAGGATGGGTGGCAGACAGGTATCACAGAGGAGAAATAGTTTATAGTGAGCAGAAAGTAGCGAAGAAAGCAATGGATCTTAGAAGCTTCATTCTTCCCCTTTTATACTATAGGTTACTAGGATTAAAACAGTACCAAATCAAAAAATTGTAATAATTTCAGCATTGCTGAAAAGTCCAAGTTCAAAATGTCCTCTGTGATTTAAGTCATACTATTAGCTTTGACCCCCTGTACAAATGAAAAGAAAGTTAAACATGTCCAATATACATTGGTACAGGATGAACATTGCCAGCCCAAAAGGTACAAACAGAAAAATACAAAACAAATTCTGTATCAACAGGGCAAACATATGCAGCATGTGAAGCAGCATTGCCTCTAACTTCTGGGTCTCCATTGTACCTTCTCCCCCTCCCCCTCCCCTCCTCCTTCCCTTCCCCTTCCTTCTCCCTCTCGTCCTCCTCCCTCTCCTCCTCCTCTTCTAACCTTTCTCACGAAGTATATTTCCAATCTTTATCTATATGAAATTGAAAATGTGTACACCATATAAATTAACAATTCCGGGGCCGGGGAGATGGCTCAGTGGAATAAGTGCTTCCCTGGCAAGCGCAAGGGCCTGAGTTCAATCCCTGGTTCTGCCAAAAAAAATAAATTAACAATTCCTCTCTTAATACATATTCTATATCACTATTTTCTTACATGACTAATATCACTTATAAAGATGTCAACTCTACTTATTATAAAAGTTGAAATTCAGAAACAATCCAAAGGTTAACCAGTAGAATAGACAATCGGATCTTGTTATGTTCAAACGCAAACTTTAGGGCCAGTGACATAGCTTAATGGACTAAGTGCCTGCTTACGCAAGCACCAGAGAATGGGGTTCAATCCCCAGCACCATATACTGCATTGGCCCTGCCCCTGATTGCCCTGAACTGTCCACAACCAGACATGGTGGCATATACCTGTAATCCCAGCGCTGGGGAGGCTGAGAAAATGAGATTCACTACAAGTCCAAGCTATGTAGTAAGAATCTACCAAATACATAAAAAAGCCCCCACAGACTGTAAGTAATAATGAGTGAAGTATAGATAAAAGTATTAATGTGGGACAAATTTTGACAACATAATAAAAAATAAGTCAATAATAGAATTCCACTTATAAGTACTCAAAAATATGCAAATTTAATCATTATTATTTAGCATTACACTTGTAGTGAATGCTGGAAAACCAAGTAAAGCAAAGGTAAACATATTTCAGGACAGAATATGCTGCAAGTGAGCTAATTTTTTTTTCAATGAATTCTTTGGACAGATACTGTTCTATCTCTCAACCTCTTGAACAGGGAGAATCCTGATACACACATTTTGTCACTTGTCTTTCATTTGGCTGAGAAAGGTTAGGTACAAGAGGTCACATGTTGTCTATGATTGTATTTAGAAGAAATATCCAAAGACAACTACAGGAACAGTGATTTTTCAGCGACTGAGCAAGAGAAATAAATAGGAAGTGACTGCTAGTAGGCAGGAGAGCTTTTTTTAGAATGATAAAACTGTTTTGGAGTTAGTTAAAACTTGAATTTAAGTCAAGTGACTCAATGGTAAGTGGTGCCTTGGTTGAGCTATATCTCAATTTCAAAAGTAATGAAATGCAGACAAGTACAAAAGAAAAAGTGAGCTGCTCTTTTAAAAAAAACTGGCAAGTATTTATGCAGTATGATCACTTTTACATTTCTCAACACTAGCAAGTTTTCTGCTTTGTGGGACTTTGCCTATATTAAGTTGTTTGAAATCAATGTCCATATGTGGTGGGCCCATATCTTAATCTTTAGGGGGGCAATTAGTCCTCTTAAGTTTTTAGCAAGACAGAATCTGGCAGTTGAGAAAGTATAGGGAGAGGCCTCTTTGTCCTTCTGCTCTCAGTGAGTCTAACATTTTTAGTAAAGAAAAGTGGCACCATTAATATAAAAAGATAAAGGGGTCTTAAGATCTCACCTTTCCACAGTAGAAAATATCCTCCCTTTTCACCTTTCCTTCTTCTATCTTCTCTCTTATGGCATTCCCTACCTCATGCTCATTCTTGTAGATGTAGGCCCCATCAAAATGTCTATACCCCAGATCGATGGCTCTTTTCACTGATGCTGAACAGGTCTCTGAAGACTTCTGAAATGACAAGGGGATTGAGATTGAAATGAAGAGAAACGAGTCTTCAGTTTAAGCATCATTCACCAGGGCCTCTTGCAATACAGTGTCTATAGCTACCATTACAATTCTTAATTCTGTGTTATCATTTGAAGACAATGTTTGAAAAGAGAACAAATCAGAATCCAAGGGAATTTCGTCTCTCAGGAATTTCTCACTATTCAGCGTTGTGACTTCAGGAATGTGTTTTGGTCAACTTTCTCAGGGAGAGAAAACTTCACGGAGGCCTGTGAGGAGTGAGCAAATTAACTGACGAAGGTTGAATTATAAATAAAGATTTGAGTAAAAAACAAGCAAACAAACCCTGAGATATGGCTTAAAATATTATTCAGTAACAGGAATAAATTAATGATACATATAGCATAGATGATTCTCAAAATAGTTGTACAGGGTAAGAGAACAGAATAAATATTCTATGGTTCTGTTTACATAAAAATTATAGAAAATGAAAACTAGCCTATATGTAGTGACAGGCGAAGAATAGTGATTTCTGGGGTGGGGGAATTTAAATGAGTGAGCAAATTACAAAATGATATGAGGAGGATTTTGGAGTTGATGGAGATGCTCATCTTGATTTTGGTAATAGCTTTTACAAGTATATATCTCTGAAATATCAAATAGCATATTTTTAAAATACAGAGTTCATTATATGTGAAATGTATCTCAGTAAATCTGGGGAGGAAAGATTGTTGGAGGTTATGTTAGATTATTTTAAGATGAACTTTTTGTAAAATTTGGTAGCCAAATCTTTATTCATTCTATCAATATAAATTAAGCATAAATCTGGGTGATGGTTATACAGATATTAGCTTTAACGTCACTCTCTAAATTCATATTTAAAATATTAATTTAAAAAGAGTAGCTCAAAAGCATAGGATCCATTGCTTCTCTGACATCAAAGAAGCCTCAGGAAGCGGTGTTGGACGGTACAAACCCTACCCATTGTCTCTGTGCCATTGATGGAACTGTGGTGAGCTGCCTGGGAGGGCAGAAATCCTTCACATTGACGCAATCATTGAGAAAGCCTCAGTCCAGAGGATCCCAGCTGCCTTGCTTATTCCCATGCATTGTGGGACGGACAATGAGTATGGAAAGATTCCAGGACATGTTAACTGGATGTGGAACTCAGAGTAAATCAACTCTAACAATGGGAAACAGTTTGCACACAAACTCCTAATTTATGATTGGTTCAGTTATATAAATATATATTTGCTTTTATAGTGTAAAATACCAAATCAATAGTTACCACAGTTTGTCAGTCTCTAAATTGGGCTTGATGCTATTATTGTTGCTCATTATGATACTGTAACTAGGATGTCATATGTGCTATAATCATTTGTTTCCCTTTGTATAGCAATATTGGGAAGACCTGGGTGAAGCTTATTACAGTCCCTACTTCAAAAAACTGGGGACTATGACCAACAAAACCTAACACCTAACTCTCACTTCACAGAAAAGTGAGTATTTCCTGCACAAAGAAGGTATCACGGAAGAACAGACTTCTCCTACATAGGCCTTGATACTAGAGATGTAGCTACCTAATTCCAAACTAACCAGCATCATCATAGAAAGCAAAATAAATTTTTTTTGAAATTGAAAATGTCAAGGCAAAGGAGAAAAATGTGATCTCAGACCTCCAACCCACCAACAAGTCTAGGAGACATCAACATATAAGAAATTGGAAGGCATACATTTGAAATCTCTGAAATGATTACAAATGAAATAAAGAAATAACTTCATCAGGCTATGAAGGATATTATATTAAATATAATCTCAGCTATAAAAAGAAAAGATCAACATAATGAAAGAATTGCTCATCTTATCTAAATAAGACATAAATAAAAACATGGAGGAACATAGGAACATGATGAAAACTCCAAATGAGAAACAGAGGAAAGAATTAGAATGCATGAAAATCAATGCAAACAGAGAGCCAGGAAACTGAAAATTCCAATGAAAGCTAGCAAAACCACCTGAAGGAAATTGAAGATAGACTTTCAGATCTTAAAGAAAGGATTGCAGCTAGTGATCATGAAAGGAAAGATCTTTTTATTTTTTTCTTTCTAGTTATGTATGTGGTACAGGGTCTCACTATGCAGCTCGGACTTGTAGTGATTCTGCTGCTTGCAGCTTCCCCATCTCTAGTATTATAGCCATGCACCACCATAGCTGGTCTCAGCCTCTGGTTCAGTGTGCCCAGGAGTGCGGTCAGCATGGCATGCAGTACCAGAGATTGAACCCTTGTCTCTAAATTTGCCAAAGCAGGTGCTTAGCCCACTGAGCTATCTCACTGGCCCATGAAAGGAAAGATCTCTTAAGAAGAACAAGGAGAGATGGCAAGTTAACTCAGTGATCTAAAGCACCTGCTTAGGCAAGCTTAGGCAAGCATGCAGGGACTTTGGTTTGATCGCCAACACCATATGCCATGCGAGCCCCACCCCCAAGGTGGTTTGAGCTGACCACAGAAAAGAAAAAAAAAAAAAAACAAGGGACCTGGAAATAACAGTTCAATAGCTGTAAAATTATGCAAAGGAAAGCAATAGAAGACTGATAAGTACAAAAGAAAATAACAAGAGTCAATGTACATGACTTAAAACATTATTTTCAGAAGAAGAGCGAAAATTTATCAAACATGGGAAAAGAATTGCACATAGTTCAGTGAGGCATATAGAAATCTGATTAGCCATAACCAAAACAAGTCTATACCCAGAGGTATAAAAATAATCCAGAAAATCAGCAGAAGAAAAACATATTAAAAGATGTTAGAGAAAAGAAAGAGATCTCCTATAAAAGACACCCCATCAGAGTCAAGGAAAATCTCTCAACACAAACTATCAAGTCTAGAAGAGCTTGGAGTGAAGTATTTCATATCCTGAAAGAAAACAACTTCCAGTGAAGACTGTTGTACCCTGCAAAGCTATCCTTCAAAATTAATGAAGAAATAAGATGCTTCCATGATAATGAACAACTGAAGAAATTCATGATCATCAAACCAACCATACAAAAATGTTGAAAAATTCTAGAAAGAGATAAAAATGACCACAGTTACAAGCACAACAAAAAGAAACCACCAAGTATGGTAAGCAGTTAAACAGAGGGGAAAAGTGGGGAATCAACATCAGAAAAATAAAATGAGAAAGATAAGCCAATACCTATCAGTTATAACCATCAATGTAAATGGCATCAATTCACCAATCTAAAGAAACAGACTGGAGGAGTGGATGAAGAAATAAATTTCAATAATATGCTGTACATAAGAAATACATTTAACTCAAAAGGAAAGTGATAGACTGATAGTCAAAGGATGGAAAACAATACTCCATGAAATAGGAACCCAGAAAAAGCAGGAGTAGCTATTCTTTTTGCAGACAATATGAACTTCAAATCAAGAATGATAAAAGAGATTTTTTAAAAGGTCACTAAAGGGCCCATGCCACCCTACAACTCCCAGGAGCCCCTGCCCCCAAGGCCGCCGAGTAAGTAAGAACATTTGTGATGCTTCTGGCCCCGATGCCCCCAAGGTGGGCCTGGTGAGTGTGTGGGTGAACTATTTGCTTCCTGGTGTGCCTCTGGCGAGCACCATCTGGAGCACCTGCCCTGAATACCTGCAAGCAAGCGAGAAGTTATGAGACTCTCTTGGCCCATCCCACCCTGCAACTCCCAGGAGCCCGTGCCACCAAGACAGCCAAGTGAGTGAGAATCTTTGTGGCACTTCCAGCCCCTGATCCAGTCAAGCATGCCCAGTAAGTGTGTGGGAGGCTTTCTACATGCCCCAGTGCTCCATGGGTGAGGGACAGAACAGAGGGGAACCACAGGCTCACAGTTGTGCCAGAAGGGGTGCAGCAAAAAGGAACTGAACACAACAGCTAGATACAGGCTAGGCATAACTGGATAATCTCAAACTTAATAGATCGGCACACAAATCTCATTACATACCCTAAGGTTGTAATTGTACCAAAGCTCTACACCAAAGGTCAGAGGTCAGTGCTATACAAAATGACAAAGAGAAGGAGAAAAATGCAATCTCAGGCCACGAGCACATCCATGACAGGTGCAGAGGACACTAGCTCAGCTGAAATGAATGAACAGAGGCAGAAGCAAAGAAACAACAGCAGAAAGGTATAGAGGAACTCAGACCAGAATTAATGCCTAAATAAAAAAAAATATATATAGTTTTGAGTACATAGCATCTGAAGTAATGAATCAAATCCAGAAACATATGGGGGAAACCCAACACCCACAAAGGACAAGTACAGAGAACACTATTCCAGCTGAAACATGAATGACAGCATCACAAGCAAAGAAACAACAGTAGAAAGGTAAAGGAGAACTCAGAGGAGAAATAACTTCTGAAATAAAAAAAGAAATATTTGAAATCATAGCATCTGAAGTAGAAAATCAATTTTGGAAATATATGGAGGAAACCCAATTTGGAAAAAGCTCTTGAATAAAAGAATTAATAGCTACCTCTAAAGAAGACATTGATAAAAATAGAGGAGATTAGAAATATGATGGATTTCTTGAATGAGAAATATGGAAAAGAAATAGATCTCATGAAGCAGAGTCAAAGAGGTATACAAGAACTTAAAATCTCAATCATGAGTCCACAAATCCACTTGAGTGAAAGTGAAGACAGAGTTTCAGATCTTGAAGATGCTGGTGCAGCTAATCAAAAGATGAGAAAGGATTTCTTAAAAACAACGAGGATGCAGGAAAAAATAATCCATCACCTGCAAGATGATGCTAGCATGAACAATGTGAGACTAATAGGTATCAATGAGAAAGAATGAGTCAATACAAATGATATGAAAAGAATATGGACAGAAGTAATCTCAGAAAACTTCCTAGTTAACCGAGGCATACAAAATGTCAAATAACATCAACCCAACTAAAAACACACCAAAACATATAATAGTGAAGATCCCAAAAATCTAACACAAGAATAATATCCTGAAAGCCGCTAGAAAAAAGAAGCAGATCACATTCAAAGGAAAATCCTTCAGAATTACAGCAAATTTCTCTTCACAAACCATGAAGGCAAGGAGAGCATGAAGCAGAGTACTTCAAGCCCGCTACGAAGACAAATTCCACCCCAGACTACTATACCATGCAAAACTCTCTTTTAAGTTTGATGGAGAACTGAAATACTTCAATGACAAAAGACAACTAAAGAATTTAATGGTGATGAAGCCAACACTACACATGGTACTAAATGATGTTCTAGAGAGGGACCACAATGACCAGAACTCCATGGATGAGAACAGAAGGAATCCACTAAATTGGGCAAATGATTAAACACAGGACAAAAAGACTAAATAACAGCAAGTAAATAACATGACAATCATAAGTCAACGCATTTCAATTATAACCATCAATGTAAATAGACTCAATTCACCAATTAAGACTGGCACACTGGATTAGGAAACAAATTTCAACAATATGCTGTAAACAAGAAACACACTTAACTCAAAAAGACATTCATAGGCTAAAATTCAAAGGATGGAAAACAATGCTACATGCACCAGCATCTCAGAGAAAAGCAGGAGTAGCAATTCTTTTATCAGACTGCCTGAACTTCAATCCAAGAAGGATCAAACAAAATAAAGAAGGCCGCTATATATTTGTTAGGGGAAAAACTCAAGAAGAAGAGGTAACATTCATAAATACCTATGCATCAAAAACAGCAGCACCCAACTGTATAAGACAAATCTTAATGGACATGAAAAATCTAATATCTAAAACCACAGTCATAACAGGAGATCTTAACACCCCCTTATTTCGAAAAGATAGGTCAACCAGACAAAAAGTTAACAAAGAAGTAGAAGAACTGAACAAGAGTTTGGAACATATGGACCTGGTGGACATATACAGAGTGTTCCACCCAACTTCAGCTCAATACCTATTTTTTTCACCTGCACACGCGTCATTTTCTAAAATAGACCACATACTGGCCCATAGGTCATGCTTAAGTATATGCAAGAAAACAGAAATTGTCCCATGCATATTATCTGACCACAGTGCAATGAAAATGGAAATGAATGATGAAAGGCACCAAAAAAACAGGATAAATAACACCCTAATCAGCAATCAATGGGTCACAGAAAAAATTAAACAAGAAATTCAACATCATCTACAATTCAATGAAAATTCAACCACAACTTATCAGAATTTATGGGATACGATGAAAGCAGTTCTCAGAAAGAAAATCATAGCTATGAACTCACATATTAGGAAAACAGAACGGGAACAAATAAACACCCTAATGTTTCATCTCCGACATCTAGAAAAGGAAGAGCAAACCAAATCCAGTGCCCAAAGGAGGGAAGAAATCATAAAGATTAGAGCAGAATTAATTCAATTGAGATGAAGAAAACAGCTCAATGAATCAATGAATCAAAAAGTTGGTTCTTTGAAAGACTAAACAAAACTGATAATTCCCTAGCTAACCTCCTCAAAAAGAGGAAAGAAAAGAAATGCAAAAACAAGCAATAAGTAGTGAAAAAGGTGAAATCACTACAGAACCAGTGGAAAATCAAAAGACTATCAATAGCTATTTCGAGAATCTTTACGCTCACAGAATAGAAGACTCAGAAGAAATGGACAGATTCCTCAAAAAGTACAAATTACCAAAACTGAATCAAGAAGATATAACAACTCCCAATAATCCGATAACAGCCAAAGAGATACGAAACGTAATAAAAAGGCTGCCGACAAAGAAAAGTCCAGGTCCTGATGGATTCACAGCTGAATTAAACGAAAAATTTGTAGAAGATATAATCCCTACAGTCCTCAAACTCTTCAGTGAAATTGAGAAGGAATCAATCCTCCTAGAATCATTTCTGAAGGCAAGTTTTATACTGATTCCAAAACAAGGGAAAGACACAACTAAAAAGGAGAACTACAGTGCAATGTGCCTCATGAACATAGATGTAAAAATCCTCAATAAAATTCTATCAAATAGAATACAGCGAATCACCAAGAAGATCATACACCTTGACCAGGTAGGGTTCATCCCAGGGATGCAAGGATGGTTCAATATTTGAAAATCTATAAATGTAATACACTATATTAATAGAATGAAATCTAAAAACCACATGATCATCTCAATTGATGCAGAGAAAGCCTTTGACAAAGTCCAACACTCATTCATCTTCAAGGTCCTACAGAAATTTGGAATAGATGGACTCTATCTTAACTTGATAAAAGCCATCTATGACAACCCAAAAGCTCATATAATCCTAAATGGGGAAAAACTGAAATCATTTACTCTTAAATCAGGTACAAGGCAAGGATGTCCTCTATCACCCTTCCTATTCAATATAGTCTTGGAATCCTTAGCAACAGCCATTAGAAAAGAGGGAGAAATAAAGGGAATAAGAATAGGTAAAGAAGAAGTTAAATTATCACTATTTGCAGATGACATGATACTTTACTTGGAAGACCCCAAAAATTCCACCAAGAAACTACTAGAACTGATAGGGAAATTCAGTAGCATAGCAGGATACAA
>PVKA01023469.1:0-35594 GCA_004027165.1 Ctenomys sociabilis
TACCTCTTCTCTGGATTCCCTTTCCTCCTCAGATTTCACGCCCAGGTTCTCCTCTCTAGTAGCTGAGTGACTTCAGGGGAAGGGACTGGTCAATACAAGACTGAGTTTTAGAAAGAATTAAAAAAAAAAATACCCTCATATTTATTTTTTCTACCAGCTTTGTTTATTTGCTTTGAGACTAAACATTTTTTTTTTTTTTGGTTTGGGTCCATTGTATAATTTCGCATTGTCCACACCTGAGAAACTAAGTCGGTATTTTTGACAAGGACAAGGGAACAAAGACAGTCACTTATTTTGAGGAAATGACCTTGTGGAAATTAGCTGTTTATGGGTACAGACTTGTTGATTTAGGTAGTAAAATTTTTCTAAACTTGGTTTATAATGTGATATAATTGTGCTCTTCTTCCCTGTATTGTTTGAAGCCTTAATAAAATAATATCCAAGATAATTCAAACCATTTTCATTTACCAGCAAAGTAAATGTTAAAGTCAGCTGGCTTTCTGTTAAAGGTATTTAAATTTTTAGTATTTAACTACTTAAAGTCTTAAATTTCTTGAGGCCAGAATAATTTTGAACTATTATAACCACTTTTGTCTCCTAATGAAATCGAAATCAGAATCGGGAGCTGAGGCATGGACTAAGTCGAAAGAGCTGAGTACTCTGGGAAATTAAAACAGAGTCTAGGTGAGCGATGAATTACTTGTATCTCCCTTTCTGCAGGTATTTTGGTGATCCTTGTTTCCCAGATTTTCTATAATGTTTCTGTAGGACTTCCTACTCCACAAGGTTCAATTAAAGCAGAATTCAATTTTCTTTTGGGTTTGTGATTTTTCCTTTAAGCATTTTTTTTCATTATTACTAGTTAATTTTATACTTCCTGTTCTGTTCTCTTTAATAGAAGTAATTATCCTGGACTAAGAGGGCAGCTGCACTTAACTAAATTTTGTTTGAATGAGTCTGTTCTGAGGTAAGAAAATGCCCTAAAAAATCGTGACTTAGTTGACTGCTGAATTCTCTTCCATAGTTAACCATGGTGGAGAAGAGTCAGTGTTTTGTTTTTTAGGTAGGCTATCACTGCCTAGCCTTCAGATTAAGGGTTCTTGAATTATTAGTATCATAATAATCAGTGAATCAGAAATTTCTTTTTTCTGGTATGGGTTCATAGAAAGTGGATCTCTCCTGTTCTACTTGTTCTAGATGTCCTTTTGTAATTAACAGCTGTAATTAGTAAGATTTGTGATGAATTTTACAAAGTAATAGGATGTGGGTTAAAAAATGAGTTTAACTGAGACACATACACCCTATTCCTAATGTGATGAAGCTGCCTTCTCTGTATACATGGTGAATTCCTATTTAATAATGGGACAGACACTTTTTCTTTGCTCCTTGGTTTTCTTATAGGGAAAGCTTGAGTATACTGTTGATTGAGGGACAGTGACTGCTTAGGCAACAGTTGGCTTGGGTTTAGACATTGACTCTTTATGACAATTGACTGACAAAGCCAGCTGCCCAGTACTGGAGATCATGAAGCATGTGGAAAGTTGTGGAAGAAAACATCATATGAGAAAGCTAGGTTTTGGGGAAACTCCTCTAGTTGAGAAATTGAGGTCCAAGTAACACAGAGTGAGCAATCAGTCAAAGTCGGTTTTTTTTTTTTTTTTGGTTGTATCAGGGATTGAACACAGGGCCTTGCACTTACCAGGCAGGCACTTATTCTACTGAGCTATCTCCCTGGCCCAGTCATTTCAAATAATAACCAAAAAAGGGCATATTTTGACAATCTAGTTTCTTTGACTCTAGAAATAGTGAATGGGCTATTTGTGTTACTGAATTGTACACCAAATTTCATTTGGGTTGAGTGATTATATAAATTTGAAAAATTCATGTCCTTTTGGTGATTAAAAGCCACAACTATCAATCCATTGGAACTTTAAAGGGATTTTTTAAAGTAATAGCTATAAATGTCAGTTTCAATGATTACCATAGTAAGCATTTCATATCTTCTAGGGCTTGTCTCTTAAGTTTTTCCTTTTGTTGTTTTCTTGGAAATTTTTCAGCAATTTTGGTGAAAATCAAGTATGAACTAAAGTAGGCATCTTAACCATGTGGCTTGGCTCTTACTAAGGATTTTTTTCTTAAGTATTAATCTTTTTCTGCCAGCTATTAAATTCTTAATGAATTTTCCCTGGATTCCTTGTTTAATTTTCTGTCCAGATTTGCAAGTGTTCTTGTTTTTTTTAAGGGCAAAAGTTCTGTCTTTATAGAATGATGTACATGCCACTGGAGTAATGAGTGTGATTTGATATTGTGACAATAAAGTAATGATTATCTGCCTTTTATATCTCCTGGGATGGTGTTATGGTTTAGGGTTTTTGCAAGATGAACAATATAGTACAGGACATGTTTTCTAATAGTATTTTATAATGAGTCACCCAAGAATAACATACTACAAATGCAGGGAATCTATCCATACACTAAATACTAAAGAAGTGAGGCCTAGAGCTCATAACAGTGCCTTCCACCAGCCCAATTGGAGGCCTAGAGCCCCTAACAAAGCCCCCTGCAGGCCTGCTTCTTGCATATGTTCTGGAAAGGCCCAAATGTCAGTGGTGGAAACTAGGAAGTATATGCCAGTGGGATGAAGGATCTGTGCAAGCAAGCTGAGGGATTTGAGCTGGAGCTAGGAAGCAGTGCTCAAAGTTAGCACCAGAGCTCCCCCAAAAGTACCACAGTAGTCCTCAGCAACAGTGAGATCCTGAGCTCTTCCAACAATGAGGAAAGCCAGGTTCTCATCGGGAAAGCTAATGCAACAAGCTGCATGAAGTTGAAGAGTATACCATCATTCCCTCTGAAGTCAGGAATTGATGCTCAAGATGAGGACCCAAACTTCTCCAAAATTCATGGGAAAGTCAAAATGACAAGGTCCTCCAGCAGAACAGCCCAAGAGAACTAGCAGCCTCCAACAGCTCCAACCGCTTTCTAAACAGCATCCCTAACAATATTCCAGCAACTTCTGTCTGTATGCTGCTGACAACAACCGTCAGGTGGGCCTCCCATACTCGGCACCACATTAGTATAATTCAGCTGTGTGTAGTAATTGACTACCTGTTAGAAATCCACTACAATCTACTCCTGGTCAACTTGATAACCATACACATTTCTTAAACCAGTCCTTAGTGGCAGATTGGTGAAGACTGTATATGCTTTTCAGCATCCTCTGTATAGTAGTACATATATACTGTAGTAGTATTATATAGTGTCTCTCCCATAGCCTGGATTCATGGGTCCAGGAATCAAGGGGTGGGAATAGGAATGGTACAACTCTCCATTACCTCTAGTGATCCACTAGCAAAATTTTTGCTTCCTGTCCCTGCAGCCTTATGTTCTATTGAACTAGAAGTCCTAGTCTCAGAGGGGAGAAGCTTGTATTAGGAAGTACAGCAATGAAAACATTGACCTGGAAGCTAAGATTTCCCCTTGGTCACTTTGGTCTCCTCATGCCTCTAAGGAAACAAGCTAAAAAGGGAGTCCTGTTGTCACGTGTGATTGACTCAGACTATTAAGGGGATATTGGATTACTACTCCCCAATGGAGGACTGTACATGGAGTGTAAGAAGTCCCTTGGGGCGCCTCTTAGTATTGCCTTGGCCTGTTACTAAAGTCAGTGGAGGGGCTGGCCAAATAGCAGATTAAAGTGCCTGCAAGCACATGTAGGGGCTGGGGGTTCAAGATCCCTGAGCCTGCCATGCTGGCCCTGCCCCCAGGGTGTGCTGAGCCAGCAATTGAGACTGTGTGGTGGCATGCACCTATAATTCTAGCACTTGGGAGGCTGTAAGTAGGAGAATAACTATGAGTCCAATCTAGTAGTGAGACCCTGGACATCCTATAGAATCCTTGCTTAAAATACAGAAAAAAAAAGTGAGAAGCTACAACAATCTAAGACAGGCACAATGACAAAATAGTCCAGAGGTTTCAGGAATGAATAGAAGGGTCACTCCACCAGGGAAAGAAACAAGGCCTGCTGAGCTGCTGCTGAAGGCCAAGGGAATACAGAATGGGTAGTGAAAGAAGGTAGTTTTAAATGCCAGCTACAACCATCTGATCATCTGCAGAAAAGAGAATTATAATTGCACTTTTGCCCTTGTATGGTTCTGTTATAATATTGGTGGACTTAATACCAGTTCTTAAGGATTATTAAAACTGTATTAATGTTGAAGTTATCAAGTGATTAAGAAAACTGACATTCTATTTTGTTAAGGGAATTAGTGCATTTCTGTTTATACACAGAATTGTAATAACATGTTAGGCACAATTATATGCATAACTATATGGAGACAGGTTTAAAGAAATAAGTCTAGTTGCCAGGTTGATAAAGGGTAGATTGTAATAGTTCATTGACTGTGTCAACTTGAGAAGCTAAGAGCATAACTAAATCAGCTCAGTAATTCTAGGGTATGGAGGCTGCACTCTAGAATGATTCATTATTTAAAGGGGAATGAGGAAGGATGGAGGGTTCCATTCTTCCTTGGAGGAACTCTAGTCTTCACCATCAGCTTCTGCTTTGGATCCTTCAGCTTTCTCATGTAGACTCATCAGCCTTCAATAATAGATCAATTGGCACCTGATACAGACTTGTATGGAACACTGCAGTGGGCTCCAGACTTTGCATTGAATCCTTCAGTTTCTAGTGTGCAAATGCCCTCTGCACACTTCTCATCTGACTCTGTGGTGACCATTGTAAGCCAATCTTGGAATTTCTTATACATTTGTACATATTGTGTTATATCTGTACCTCTAGTCTCGAATGATACAGATAGTGATCCTTGTTCCTGCAAGACCTATATGATAATCTCTATTTCCAGTGTCATTTGCTGGTGTGGCTTCCTTTAAATTTTGTTCCTTAAGGTTTATTGGTGGGGCAGCAAACTCAAGTTGACTAATAAACTCAAGTCCCTGATGTTTTACCAGAACATTTTTGACTGGTTACTGTGAAGTCTCCTGGCCAACTTAAGACAGTTTCACTGAATAAGCAGAATATTAGTGCCATGGGGACCACCTGGCATGAAAATACTTGAAAATTCCTAGGTCATGAAGTTTGGAAACACTTGATTTTCCCTTCACAAAGAATAATCGAGCTTTACCTTTTGGGGATTTTTGCCTATTTTGATCTCTTCCTAACTTTAGCAAAGTAAGGTCGTACAGATGCTATACTTGACAAGTATAAAAATTCGGTGTTTTTTGGTGGGGGTAGAGTCTACAGTTGTTCAGGGTCTCTTTACTTGATCAGACTAGTGATCTGCCTGTTTACAGCCTCCTAAGAGCTGGGATTACAGGCATGTGCTACCCCACCCAGTCTCAATTGACATCTCAGTGCACCCAAGGAGCATGGCCGATAGAGCAAGCCCAGGGATCAAACCCCCAGCCCTTGCTGGTGCTTTAATCTGCTGCACTATTGACTGGCCCTAAAAATTGGCTTTTAAAAGAATGTTTTAAAAATCAAGTTACTAATACCTAGTGAAGACAAATGGTGTTCAGTGAATATTTCCCTGATTTGAGTTAATTCAACCTCCCTCTGCTGCCAGATCTTCAGATGTCTGCTTTTTAGAAGCAGTTTGTGAAGTCAAGTCTTACTCCTCATTTGTTCTTCATTTCCTAAGTGGAAACAATCTTTTCTCATATGGAATTTGTTTTGCAAATTTAGATTATTTTAATATGTATGATTATATTTTAATGTTGTTTATGGTTGTAGCAAAAGGAATTATGAATTTGAAACAGTCACCTCTGTAAAGGTGACCTATAGCAGCCTCTTTTTTTTATTTTTTATTTTTCTTTTTTGGGCACCAGAGATGGGAAACTCAGGACCTTGCGCTTATTAAGCAGGTACTTAGGCTGCTGAGTTATATCCCCCGTCCTAACAGTCTTTTATTACAAATTCTTTTTTGTTGTTTTTTCTCTTAGTACTGAGAATTAAACTTGGGGCCTTGCACATGTTGACTAAGTGCTGTACCACTGAAAGACAGCCTCACATCTGCAGCTCTTATTGTAGGTTTTGTGAAAGAAGTTATGAACCAAATTTGAACATGTGTTTACAATAGTGATATACTTGGAGGACTTCACGATGCTGAATATAGAGTGGAATGATTTGAAAGGTAGGATGTGAGAGTTGAAAAAGATCTCAGACCACCATACACATCACATCCTTACTTTAGAGATGAGAAAATGGGCTCCAGGGTCATTCCATTGAGCCACACAGTAAAAGGAGATTTGTACCAATAGTGCTTGTCAGGAACATAACACGAGAGTGTAGTTATGAAGTCACTTGAAGTCTGTGAAGTCGTACAGAAACCTAGCATTTTTATCCTGATAACTGAGATGTAAATACACAGACCTCAGGTAAATTTTGCTTTTTGTTTCTATGTTGATTGAGAGTTCTGTACAACACCTTTGCTTTACTTGTCTAAAATAATTGTTACAAGGTCGCACTGGGGATAAATGAATCAGTATGTAAGCTATATGCAGTATAGTGCCTCACATTTATGATATGCTCAGTAAAACACGTAATAAAATTGAGAGATTAATTTTCTTTGTACTTAATGTTTTTCCTATTTCTAGGAAAATGTAAATCTTATATCTTCCCAGAAATCTAGCCCACATGTTTTTATCTGTGTGTGTTTACCTCTGGACCGTCTGTAAATGATGTCATGGCTAACTTATTCCAGAACAACAAAAAGTTAATTTTTGGGTTCAGTTCACTTAAAATTCTAGATTCAAAAATTCCTATAGTGTTCTGGATTCAAATTGAATTTAGCAGAATGATCTTAATGTTCAGTTTTCTCTAGTTTTTTAAGCTTGCCATCCACTTTGTGCCTCTTTATGGCATTTTGAACTACTTGACGTTGCCTAGTTTTCTAACTGCCATCGTTTTCTTACTGTGGAACTTTGCACGTGTTGTTCCTTTTAGTTGAGATGTCCCCCCCACACCTTATCTGTAGATGTGCACACACACACGCACACACACACACTTTCTTGCTCACACAGTAGTTGATGTGCAACTGCGTTGTGTTAACAGTGTGTGTCTCTAGGTTAGACTGAGCTCTGTGAGACTGAGATCAGGGTCTGCTTTCCTTTTTCTATCTGGAGCAGCTTCCCCAGTGCCTGGCCCACAGCAGGCATTCAAAACAGTTGAGTGAGCAGGCTTGGCTAAATTGACAGGTTTATATTTTTATGAGATTTGACTTCTCAGAAGAATACATGTGAAGAATATATCAGCCTGGCAGATTCATTTTTCAGCAGCCAGAACTGCCTAGGAGGTCAGAAACTGCCAACATGCCTGAAACTATAGGACTGCTGAGTGATTTGCAGCTGTACCACTTCTTGGTTGAGCTGGAAAGCAGAAATAGTTGATGCTGAGCATTAGTTTTGTGAGACTTAAGGGGCTACAGTGGAAATAAATGGGTTAGTGTAAGCACAGTTGTATCAGCTTTTCTCTGTTAGGTAGAATAAGGGGCCAGGCATGGGCAGTAAGAGGAGTTCAGTGTTAGAGGAGGAGGAAAATGGTAGGGATGAGAACCTAATAATATCAAATAGTCACACTGCATATAAATGTGTTGCTACTAGCTATGTAACTAGGCAGGTTAGGTAATTTCTCTGACTTACTTTTTTCACCTATAAACTAAAGGTCTCATTTACCTTCTCTACAGTACATCTGAATTACTTATCAAATGGGGCTGGTTGTAGTTCTTAAATGAGATCATGATGTATAATAAGTGCCCAATAACTGTTATCCTTGTCTGTTTAAGGGATTATGAAGTGATCACACTGTGAGACGGTTTCATGAAAGCTGTACCCTCCTTGTTCACTATTGTCTAGTATTTCCATGTAAATGGAAACTAACATATTTGTGGAGTTACTCGATGAGGTTAGTTACCAGGCCAGTTTTTAGAGGTCTTTGAATGTTGTTATTTTTCCCTAGATTTTTCTGATGAAGCCACTTAGGTTCTGTTTCATGAAACTTGGACTCTAAATTTGCTGAAAATATCTTGTGCTACTTCGAATTATACCAAGGAAACAGACAAATGTTGTCATTAGTAGGGCTGCTGTACAAAGGAACTGTTATTTTTTCAGTGTTTGAATTCCCAAAAAATGCCATCAATACATGGAGAGGTGAAGTTTCTATCTGAACATTTATTCCACAGTCATAGAAACTGAAGATGGAAAAGACCTGAGGACATTTAGTCCATCCACATGGTTGTACAAGAAAAGTGGCTGGAGCAAAGCAGCCCAGTTACTTCATGCCCACAAGACAGCATTTCAGTTCTTGGAGCGGAGCACTTGCAAACACACTAAAATGAAGACACAATGCAAATACTCTTCACAAACCTTAAGAAAATATTCAGAAATACATTATTTTCATAAAATTATTAGTGATTAAAAGAAAAGTGAGGGAATCTTAGACTGGATGGGTTAACTAGGTGAGTGAGTTTGGGAGTAACTAAACTGCAGGGGAAATGGTATTAACCACAAAGCAATTTCTTCTGAAGACTAGATTTTCTAGCTTGCTTGTCAGAATATGACATGGGTGGAAAAGAGGCTCAAAAGTAGTTTCTTTCACTTCATTCTCTGTACTAAAGAAGTGGGAAACTTGCTCCCCGGCTCTGATGGACCCAGATGATACAGCTGTTTTGCTTGGTTCTTGCTCCACTTTCCACTCCCTGGGCAGGCTGTGTAGGAAGCAGCAGCTTCCTCAAAAAAGTTCGTGCAGCCGCAAGATTCCTGACTGAAGGAGTTGCCTTCAGGAACATTGAAAACCTTACCTGATCGGATGCCTGGGTTGTCACACTTGGCTATCCCAGTCTCTCTTCCTGCCTGTTTTTATCTGTTAGAAGAATCTCCTTTCTTTTCTGTTTGTGAGATATATACTTTGAGACCTTTATTTATGTAAACTGAGTAGCTTTGTATGTTCCACCTTACTCAGTCTTCCTGCAGCAGGAGACAGTTTGTCATATTGCAAGTGTAAAAGTGAAGAGAGACCTTGCCCTAATGAAGTGGGAGCCCACCAGAGGAGGCAAGAGCACCCTCAGCTCTCTACCAAAATACAATCCTCCATGTGATTTTTCTTTTTTGAACCTAAGGAGGGGAGTTGAGAGAACTGAGGATGAGCAGAATAGAAAGGTTTTCAGGGATCCACCCTTTCATGAAATCTTTTTACAAAACACAACACTGTTTCACAAATTGCAAAACACTCTTCAAGTACTACCATTGGGGGAAAAAATAAACCATTGCTACTTAATGTGAGGACTGCTTCATTTCACACAAGCAATTATGGTTTTTCTTTATCCAGGACATGAAAGTATTTCTGCAATACTTAAAATAAGCAGTAACTCTGCCTTCAGCCCCTGCTGCTTCTGGTTGCATCTTGGACACTGTTTTGGCTGAGTAGTTCCTCAGCATATACTTGAGGAGCATGCACTGGTCTTCAACTGTGGGTAGGCAGGGCAGTCGCATCTGATAACCACAGCTCAGAATGCCTCTGTGGAGAAGCTTAAGGTAAACCCGATATACAAAAATCCAAACTTACAAAACAGGTACATTAAGGGATAATTAATTGCATTACAAAAGGGATCTGTACTTTACAAAAAATTTCACCTCTGGATTCCCTTAGCTAGCTTCTCAAGTACAGTCAGAATATGAATTGAGTTACAAAAATGTCCATGTACAACAGTAGGAGCATGGCTGTAACGGGAGTTGAGGCACACCTGTGTCAGCTTTCTGTGCTGTGCAGACCTCCAGGGTGCTTGGCATGGTGGCAGATCTTGGGTTGCAGACAGGTGGTGTCAGGGTCAATCTTCCACAGGCAGCGGTACATCTACTTTGGGGCCTGGGATGAGAACATGGGAGGACAGGGTTTTTCAAAATGAAGTGTCCTTTTGTTTTGCTTTTTAGGGTTCAGTTGTTTCCCTCATTGTAAACTGTTTGATCTGTGAGGTTGATGAACCTTAATCCCTTATCAGTGTCCAAGTTGACCTTCACTCCTGGGTTTTTCCAGCCAATTAACTAATTGCTAGGGTGTCATCTAAAGCTTAAGGTATCATTTCCCTGGGTAGTTCTCAGCAGAAATGCAGAATTTAGGACACAAACTGTGATTGGGACACCTTTCTAATCTGCATGTTGGCTGGCTCAGTGTTATGAACTCACTGTAGATGTTTTCAAAATGACTGAGTATTGAGGGAATAAAGAAATAATTGATAACTAAGCAAGGAAATTTAGTCCTAAGTAGTGTCCTGGGGCCAAGGTGGAGGCTTAGGAAGTGAATCAGCAAAAATGTGCTACAGTTTTAAAATGTTTCCTCCTATCTCCACGATGCCACCCAGCACCCCCATATCTTCCTCATATCTTCCAATGCTTGGGGGTAGCCAGACCTCCAGAGCAATGTTTTTCCAGGAGTGATGTTGGCCCTCCACCAGATCTGTGTCCTTTTCTAATCTCTATGGAAGGGTCCTAACAATCTGTACCCTGAGGAATTCCTTGCATGACTCAATTATGCTAACCTTTGGGAGCTGAGGTTCTTGAGTTTCTAATATTCCTTTCCTTTCTCATGCCCAAACATTTGTACTTTGGGAAAGGGTTTCCTAGGCGGAGTGGAAGTTGGGTTACTTATACTATTCATTTGTAGGCATTAGGTGGGGCCTAGAGGATGAAAGGAGCCAAAACCTGTACATTGCTCCTCAGAGATGAGTGGGAGTGAGGTTGGGAGATTGTATTGGTGACTACTGTACAGGTAGGAAAAGGTCAGGGCAGACTTTTGAATGTTGAAACTTGTGATGTTCACAGGCTCCATTCCCTTTTTGGGATCCTATGACATAGATGACTGTTGATCTGAAAATGCCCTAGTGTGTGGCACGCAGAATATTTAAACCATAGTGCCAGCTCACCTACCCTGCTCTAGGCAATAAGCAGGAATGTTCCAGCTACATCCTGTGGTCACAACCTCACTTTGCTTTTGTCTTTTGTCTCCTTTATAAAAGGCACACACTATCTTGGAGACGCTTAGCTAGATTAGAAGTGTAGTCCTATTCATTCCTTAGCCTGTTTGCTTTCCTGGCTCTAAAATTTTGTTCTAAAAATGTGGGAATTCATTTGTAATGTCTTACCTGCCTGTCCTGTGTTCCCAGGCACCACTTTCCTGTCTTCTTTCATAGTGGTATGTAAATATATTCCTACTGTTAGAATGGGCCAGAGATCTAGTTTATTTATTTATTTATTTATTTAATTTTTTTAAAGAATGTCCCTCTTGCCTGATCCAATCAGCCCTTCCCTGCAATGATTTTGAGTACACTTAAGTATCCTTACTCCCCTGCAAAGTTTCTCTAGCTGTTATCCTGCTTCCCACTGAGAATGTAGAACAAATCTGTATTGGGGAATTGTGTTCATAACTCTGGACAATCCTATTCTGTATTAAGATTAGTACCAACAATTTATTAAAACATAGGTATGAATAGCAATTTTATTGTTAGTAGTGCAGAGAAAGGGCTAAACCCAGAGTATTACTGTGGCACCTGGTGAAAAAAATAACGAGCTGAGATTGTCTAGCTGTTCAGATACCTTACTTGGAGTTTACTTCTGACCAACTTTAAACTTCTGCTATGAAAATAGATTCCTCCCCTGGAAACCTTGAGTTGGGGGTGAGCTTGGGAATTGCTGCTACATGGGATGTTGAGGGAGCAGATTTAAAGACCTTAGCTTCCCTGTACTTTTGTCAGTTGGTACAAACAGCATTACAAAGTGTCACAAGGGCTCAGGAATGCCAGGAGCTGAGAACAACAGGAAACAGTGTGATTGCTTAGGACTCACAAGTCCGGTTTGTCCTTTGATATTCCTCCAGCTCCGTTTTCCTGCTCACAGCCAATTGCAGCTCCTGGCGGATCACTTGAATCTGCTTCTCAAGCTCTGAGAGTTCCTGCATCACTGAGTTCCGGGCTAGGTTGAGGGAGTCTGCTTTCCCATTGGTGGTCACCGTGGCAGGGAGCTCTCTTCTCCTTGAGGGGAGTGGGATATCTTGGTGGGTCTGGATGCCCAGCTGGTTCGGTTCTCCCTCATCGCTGAAAATGTATTTGCGTTGATTGTCATGACTCAAGTTGGAAGTATTCCACACCATGAGCTGGCAGGGTCCCACGTTGGTCCTGGAAAACAGTGAGTTTGGTTTCACATTTCATTCTGTGTCTCTCAGTGCTGTTCTCTACCCATTGGCCACCTTTTGCAGGGACAGTACACAACTGGACATGGATTTAGAGAGGAAGGCACTAAACCACGGACAGACTGCCTGCTGGAGTGTCATGGGGACAGTAGAAGGCATGAACTCTCAACTGAAGTCAAGTCTTATGCTACTTTGAAACAAGGATTAGTGTCATCTGATAAAACAGCTCTGACACCTTCTTTTGAGGAACCTTAGAAGTTTTTTTATTCCCTTCATTTAGGCAAAGCTTAGAAAGCAGCACTGCCTTGAAATATCTTTTAGCTATAAAGATGATGCTTTAGTAAGAAGGAAAAATAGGTTTATTCAGATTTTGTACTATTAGCATCAGTCTGCTGATGGACATTACTATATATGGGTAATGTTTATTTCTACTAAACCTTGCTGATGCTCACTATTTGATTTTTGTAAGAATAAAAGTATGTAAGCCATAAGTTTCAACAAAGTGATTTTAGTATAGGAATGACTTTATGTGGATTGAAAATAAATCAGGTCTAATGTTAAATCCCCCAACCCCCAAAATCCACAGGTTCTTATTGGGTTAGCTAGTTATATTTGTTACATTTGACTAATGAAAGTCAAATATAAACAGTTTTGTAACCTTCTTTCAGGCTTACATTGTACCACCTACTATAAACATGGAAAAGTGGCTATAAACACAAAGTCATTGTTAGCTAGGTACTGGGTGCATTGACTTTGTTTCTGAAATACACTTTGCAAGATGAATGTAAGGAGAAGTTTCTCACAAGCACAGATTAGGGCCCCAAGCAGTGTGGCGGCTGATTGTCTACCCTGTGAAAAGTAAGAAGAGGAAGAGGACTATGGCCAATTTGCAATCTACCACAGCACACTAGAAACCCCCTATTAAATCCTTGTATTTTTGTTGCCATCCATTAAGCCGAATTGACTTTATTACTGAACTTTTGCCAGGAAGAGAGGGGAAAGACCTGGAGGGCCAAGGGCAACAGACAGAAATTAAGCTTGTGATACAGTTGTATTGTTGGGAACAAAACCACAAAGATTTAATAGGATGATTCTGTTTTGCTTTGCCCTGTGGTAGATTGCAAAAGTGGACTAATCTATTCCTCCTTTCACCCATGTCCCTCTGTAATGTGACTTTGCTGCTCATTTCTATCAGAGTGCAGAGCCTACTTATTCTCCCCTTCAATGAAGTGTGGTCTCATAATGTTTTTGAGCAATTGAAAAGTTGGAATTTTCAAGCCTAAGCTTTTAAGAAGAATTGTACTGTGCCATGCTCTCTCCTATCCCTGCCGCCACATGTGAACAGGTCCCCTTTTGTTTGCTGATGACAGACCATGTGGGAAGTCTTCCATCTTCCCAACTGACCCACCTGAGGCCATCATAGACTACACATCCCTTAGCTGCTTCCCACTCCCTTCCCAAGCTGGCTTGCATACATACAAGCAAGTTCACCCCAGTTTAGCCATGTCTGGCTCAGATCAGCAAACTGTTCACCATGGATTCAAATGCAATCTTACTATTGCTGCCAACATAGTACTGGGATGATTTCTCACAGCAAAAACAAACTGAAAATTTCTCTGGGCTATAAAAACACACAAATTACTATATAGATCTTTATACTTTTTTTAGCTTTTTAAAAATATGAATAAGTAGACAGCACATGAATTCAGTTTTCCAATATCCTGGGCTCGGTAAACATACTATAATGAGTCTACTTATAGCTCTACCCACTTTAGAATTGGAGAAGATACCTAATTTTTTCACATTGCATCAAGAACTGTATACAAGAAAAGTCTCTTCCACCATCCACATTTTCTTTGTATTCAAGAAAAAAAATTTGAGGGCTGGCTAAATAGCTCGGCAGACTAAAGTGCCTGCTTAGGCAGAGTGCAGGGGCTGGGGTTCAATCCCAGCATTCCTTGCCGGCCACACCCCCAGGGGCACACTGAGGATGTGATTGAGACTGGGTGTGGTGGAGTATGCCTATAATCCCAGCACTTGGGAGGGATCTTTACAGGAAGATCTTTACAGAGTTTGATCTTTGGAGTGAGACCCTGTCCTTATACATAGAAAGAAAAAAAAAAAAAGAAGAAAAAAATCTACCTCCATATAGCCCAGATTTCTCTTAAAGCTTTCTTCAATGTCATTGCTAATGACTAATTTATTTATCCTTTTATTCATTTATCCTATCCTATAACTATCATTCATTTTACTTATCTCTTCATTCTTTATCCTTTCATTCTGCATATTCAATAAATATAGAGCATAGGGGAGGATGTCAATTTGTAGTAGGCACAAGCATTTGTTTGCATAGATACTCTTCCAAGAAAAGGGTGGGAGTATTTTTAAGCTAGCAGATATAACTGGTACCATAGAATGATGGGAAAAACTTGAGAGGAGAGAATCTCCTCATTTTCTTGGGCTGTCCAGGCAATCTTAATGATATTCTGCAGAGGTCTGGATATCTACTTGGGAAGATAATCTAGAAGAATAACCAAGAGCTGGATTCTTTCTCAACAAACCGAGTTCCTAGCATCACCATGCTTCTGTGATTGATGTGTGGCTTAATGTTAGGGTCTAACTAGATGGAAGGAGTGCCATATTCTTGGCTTCAATAATATTTAGATTATGTTTTGTATCAGGCATCCTTCAGTCTTCAGAGCACAACATGACCAAATTAAGTGACCAATATTTCACACTAAAATTGAGCAAAATTGGCATCTACAAATAATTATGGAACACAGGTTCAGTGTCTCACTGAACTATTCAAAAGAAACCTGGCAGCTTTGGGACCCCAAAGACTTGTTGTGTTTGGAAGATTGTAGGTGTGGGATTATAGGCATGTGGGCATAGAACATATAGGGCCAAGACACTAGTACCTCTCAGGTATAATAGAAGGAAATGGGGTGGATAACATGATTTGTTTTCCTTGTTTGTATCTCCTGAAGAGCTACTGCAGTCCCATTTCTCTAGATTGAAAGTTGAGTGAATAGACACATTTGGCCTTATATTGAGGTGAAACAGATGCAAGAATCATATCAAATTTGAGGTAGGATCATTAAGCTCCCTCTATGGAATGGCTGAACTTGGAAATTGATCACATGTACAGGGACTTAGGGAAGGCAGGTCCCAGAAGAAAGAGCTTCTGAGGCAAGCCAAGAAAGTAAGTTGTTTCAGCTCTAAGAAAGCTAGGTGCTCAGGCTTACATACAAAGTTGCTAGGCAGAGGAGTTGAAATTGACATCAACTTTCTGAAAGTACAAAGAATGTACTATGATGGCTGAGCAGTGCCTTTCCCTCTAGCCAGAGAGAGGGCTCCATCTGACCTCAGCTTTCAATCTCTTATCTTTATTTCTCCATCCTCTCACTGTTCCTGTCCCCACCAAATTCCAGAGTTGTACAGGATGAAGCACTTCCTGTATGTATTTTTGCTGGGAAACAAGTATTTTGTCATTGTAAGATGATAACTTTGCTTCAGTGTCTTCTTGTGTTTCTCTGGTTAAAGCTTATGTTAATAGTATAGCCAAATTTATGTAACATGACACATGACAGCTAAGACCTGATTAATCCACAGCTTGTCACTAGCTGGTTCACATAGTGATACTGGGATGCCACAGACTAGGAGTGCCCAGTGACTAGAAAGAGAGGACTTAAGAGACAATGAAAATGATGTTGACCAACTCTGTATAACCTGGAGAAAAAGGACTGCAACATCCCCAGAGGACATACAATAAGCAAAGAAGAAAAAATCATGTTGTCTACCCCCTTTCTATTCTGTTCTGAATTAGAAGTGTGTCGGATTTCAGACCTACCCAGAAAGCCAAGCTTTGAGCAGAGGCTCTGCCACAGGTGGCTGAGTCACTACTGCTGATATCCTCCGCTGAGGCCTCTGAGCATAGCAAAGGACTAGGAGGGCTGCCTTGGGCACAGGCAACAAGAGGCCACCAGGAACCAGACCAAAATGCGTTTATCATTTCAGTCACCACAAATAAGGCAGCTACCATCCACAGCCTGGCTATGGTGAGTATAAATTTTAAATTTTCATATGTCACTGGTGTGTTTAATGGATGTTACTTCCAATGAACAAAGTGTTGTGGAGGACCACCTGAGCAGTTCTCCTTGAAAAAAGAGGGACTGTCTCCATTTTGACTGAGCCTAACCCTATTTTCTTGTATTGATATGTACAGAACCAGCTAGGACTTCTGTTTATCCTTTCAATTGACCTAAAGCAATGTATATTGTCTAGCTGAGTTGCTGGTGATAGTCTTTGAAGGTGGCATGTGTGTTTCCCTGGTAACCTACACCAGCTGCTCTTTAATGTGAGCTGGGTGGAGACAGGATGAAGAGCCAATGCTCCACGCTGCCAGCTGAGACCAAGCCTTGAGATACAGGCTATGACTTCCTGGGGCTTGAAAGACTACATTGAAGCTGAAGCACCAGACTTCCCCCTAAACATTAGATACTCTTTCAATAGCATAAAGCAGATTACTTTCTCTGCAAATCCTCTCTGCATATGGCAGAGGTAAATGTAAGCCACCCACTTAGCTCAGCTCACAATAGTCACTTCCCACAATACTTGGTTATTCCTCGTCGAGCCACTCCTCTGCTAAATAAAACCGGGTGAGACCCTGGGGCAGCCTCTTTTCTCCAGAAAGCCATCTTCATGGCTGGACGTAGAGCCTCTTGGCTCCCCAATAATTATACATATCTTTTAGTGTCTTTACTTTCGCTGTGGGTTGCCCTGGTGGTGTTAGATTGGAATCAACTTGGTGGGACTCCAATAATGGATCTTTGGGATTGCAACTATTAACTTTTAAAACTGAGATGAGAGCCGGGAAGGGCTTCCTATGAAGTGTTCTTTTCTAGAAATTTCCAGGAGTGTCAGGAAGAGATTAGGCAGGATTTGTTTAGCACACATTTCACATAATTCTAGGAGTGTTAGAAGGGGACTGGAAATCTGCACAAAAGACAATATCCCATAGAATTCATTGCCTAAGCTACTCATCAATTATTATTATTTTGTATTTAACAATAGCTAATATTTTAAGACATTTTCAGTACTTTTACATATATAGTAGTCCCTTGCTATTTTGCATTTTGACTTTTGAAGACTCACTGTTCTGCATATTTAAAAAATCTAAATTATTTATTGCAGATTTTTCACTATATGGAAGGATTTTACAATACCATACAATTTATGTATGTATGTTGGTAAAATTGTAACATAGGTTTACAAGTTTAGAAAATGGTTAAGAACATTAGAAGTGGGCTTGTGAGATAGCTCAGTGGACTAAAGCACCTGGTTAGGCAAGCTTAGGCAAGCCCAGGGACCAAAGTTGGGTCCCTGGCACCACCTGTTGCACTAGCACCTCTCCTAAAGAGGGCTGAGTTGGCCAGAGTCTGGGCATAGTGGTACATGCCTGTAATCCCAGCACAGGGAATAATGAAAGCAAGAGGATCACCATGACTCTGAGTTGCATTGTGAGACCCTCCAACTACCAAATACTTAAAAGAAAGTTTTTTAAAGTGGGAGAAAGGCTTAGAAGAGTATGGGAAGGGTTTATAAAGCCTTAAAATGTATATAAATACTAATATACAGCACTACTTTGCTGATTTTTATTATCACAGGGGTATGTGGAACGTAACCTCTGCAATAGGTGAGGGACCACTGCATTATTTAATTCATATGCCGACTCTAAGAAATGGGTACCACTTTTCTGTGGTACTGAGGATTAAACCCAGATCTTTTTTTTTTTTTTGTATTTAGGACAGGGTGTTCAGGGTGTACAATGTCTCACTGTGTAGGCTGGACTTGTAGTGATCCTCTTGTTGATAGCCTCCCAAGTGCTGGGAGTACTGGTGTGTCCTGTCTAAATTGCCATCACAGCGTGCCCTGGGTAAGGCCAGTGCAGGAGGCCTGGGGATCAAACTCCTGGCCCCTGTGTCTGACTAAGCAGGTGCTTTAATCTGCTGAACTGTTTGGCCAGCCTGTAAGCCCAGATCTTTGGATTAACTTATATCCCCAGGTCTTTTTATCTTTCATTTTGAGGCAAGATTTTGCTAAGTTGCTAAGTTATCCAGGCTGAGTTTGAATGCATGATCCTCTTGTCTGAACTTTACAGAGTGGTGAAATGACAGACAGCAGCAGCCTTGCCTGGCTGTGGGTACTATTTTTATCTCAGTTTCCCAAATGAGAAACTTGAAGCACAGAAAGGTCAAATAGCTTCCCTAATACTGCACATGTTATAGGTGATGGAGACCTGACCAAATAGATAACGCTGCACTGCACAGTCCACACTTGCACAGTCCACACTCGGACATGAGATTATTTTGCCGTTGTTGCATTTCAGTGTCCATTTATGTGTCTATATTTGTTTGTTTTATTTTATTTTTTGTGGTACTGGGGATCAAACTCAGGACTTTGCTCTTGCCAGGCAAGCACTTATGCCACTGAGCTGTCTCGCCAGCCCTTATGTTTTATTTTTTTCTGTCTGAAACTGTATCTGTTTGTATTGATTTGATCAACAAATTGACAGATTTTGATCTTAATCATTATAGAGATGTAACTTTTGAGCACAGATTCCAGCTACATTCCTAAACTTTTACTTTAGTGAGTATAAAGACAACAGGTGTTGACCTCTTATTACCTCTTTTCCACATGTTTGGTCTTGAAACGCTGCTGATTTTCTTCTACATATGATGTGTTCAATGCTCTATGAAATCTCTGGTGGAGAAAACAAACTCAAAGGTAGTGATCATTAGAAGCACACTGGTCAGGGGAAAAGTACCACTTTAAATTTAATGGAGTATCCAGTTGCTGCACAACTTGGCTTCTTTAACCTAAATTCCAGGGTTGCCTGATAGTGGATCAACACTCAGCCCTTCATCTCTATAACAAAAATTCTAAGTTTTTTTTCTACCTGTAAGAAAAGGAAAATGATCTGGCAAAAGCTTAGAAATGAGATAGAGAGAAGCACTATCATAATTCATGCATAGCAAAAGTCCTTATGCAACTGCTAGTGAAGAGTCCAAATCATAAGTGTGAATTTCTTGGTAACCACAACAAAGAAGGGAAGCAGAACTCCTAGGAATTAAAGCAATCATATTATCATAGAACAGACATCACTTGTCTGCAGAGTTTTCCCAGGATATGAAAATAAGAATAGAATTTAGTTGTAACTAAACCAATGAGAGTTACATGTAGGGGAAAAATGGTATTGCATTAACAAAGCAAGAAGTGGGCAGTAAGAGGAGACAAGGAAGCAAATCCCATTGTCTCTCCATGCCAATGTCCTACATGGAGAAATATGCAGACTGTTGTGCCTGAATGTTCAGAGTGTCAACAGTTTTACTTCTTCCTATCAACCCATCTCTGTATGGTTGTCTACGTGGAAGAACCAAGGCCTTGTGTGGCTTGTCCTTGGCACTAGGGGGCCTCACACCTCAGAACCAGGGAAAAAGAGAACAGGAGCAAATGGAGTCACTGAACAGAACTTTGAACTTTTTTACAGGGTTTTAATTTTAACAAGAAAAGAATCTGAGGGACACAGATTTTTCACAGCATGTCTTCCAGTCATCACTATTAAGTGAATTCTGATTTAAAACAGTTCTATTGTGTCTTCTGTGAGCAGCAGGGAGGTTTTTTGGGACCAGAAGGGACACTGGGATAACAAGAAAGTGAATTCATGGGATAGAGGGACATCCACCTACTAATTGAAAATACCTTCAGCACCCTCATTCCCTTGGGAGTGGGTCAAGAGGAATCTGAAAACGTGCCAGTTGTCGGTCTTGATTGTTCATTCATTTGTAATTCTGAAGTATGAGAAACTTGGTGCAAGAGACCTGAAGCACTTACCTGACTGGTGTGCAGCCAGTATTGAAGCTTGGACTTATTTTTGATTCGTGGTAGCAGCAGCCTGTACACGATATGCTCACCAATGGTTGTCAAGATGGACAGACCAAATCCGATGCACAGCAGCACGAAGAGCCCAGAGAAATGCTTGATGCCCATTTGCAAAGTCTGTGACAAAACAGGAAAGGCTGTAAATGTGATCCTAGTGGCCCAATGTTTATTTACTTTTTTTCAATTTTAGTGTAAGATTCCTTTTTCAGCTTCAAGGAAAGCTGGAGACTGTCCTTTGCCAGGAGCTCAGTGAATCACATCGTTCCTTACTGGGAAAGGAATCAGCTGGTGGTGGCCTGTGGGAAGCTGTGCAGAACAGCCCCTGGGGTTCCAGGCACAGTAATCTCACTGTGCATAAAATCCTTGGACTTGTCCCAAGGCCTTGGGTTTGGACAACCATATGAGGAGAGAGAGAGAGAGAGAGAGAGAGAGAGAGAGAGACAGACAGACAGACAGACAGAGAGACAGAGAGATAGACAGCAAAGGAATGAAAATATATTAAAACATTACTATATTAAAACAAAATGTAATATATTAAAACTAATGTATTTAAATAAAATTTAACACATTAAAACATAGCCTTACTGAGGGCCAGAGAATGAGTAGATCTAATTATTTTAAGGAGGAAAGATAATAAGGTTAGTAATTATGGATTTGGGTTCAACAGAGAACATAGAGATCATCTGGTTCAATACCTTCATTCTACAGATGAGGATATAAATTCATACCTGAGCAATGTTGCTTGTAATCTCATTGGTTGACCATAGTTTTGTCCCACCTCAGGCCCATCTAAGCGAGTTCCTGTGCTCTCTACCACCTTAGACCCGCCTTACTGCGTGGTGTTCCTCTATAAAAGTCCCTGGAAGAAACAGTTTCCCGGGACCACCTGCTCAGGGGCCCTCCTTTTTTTGTCTCTGTCTGGGACAGGAGCTTTCTTTCCCCCAATAAATGTATTCTTTTCATAAAAAAGAAATATAGTAAATTAAGCCAGCCCATGACCTTAGGCAGTGATAGAAAGCACCTTTATATTTATTGGTTATCATCTAGTTACAACTGTACCCTCATAGTTAAAAATAAAATGCTATGTATTTTATTTAGCTCTTCAATGTCATACTAAGGAATTGGTTGATATTTGTTGATGGAGGCTTTTTGTCATCATTATCACTGAGAATTATTTAGCACTTAATATAGTTAAGTCACAATTCTGAACATGTAGAAACTTGCCTAATGGTCACAGTAACCTGTAAGATAGGGCTGTTACTACCTCTGTTTTAGAGGTGAATAAATAGTCACAAAGAAGAGCAGTGACATTTGTAAAGTCATGGTGAGCTAGGATTCAAACCATCACAGTCTGTCTACAGAGCCCCCACACTTCACTACTTCCTTTGTCTGATATAGCTGATATCCTCTTTAAGGAATTTCCCTTATTTTACTCTCCCCATTCCAATCCTAGAGAGAGAGTAGTGAAAAATAGCTCATGAACTGGCTCTATATTAAGAGGTTTATCTGGGGATCAGGTCTCAGTGGCAAAAAGCTCAGAGAGTTCAGAATTTGGTGGGGCCTAGCTCACTGATTATTTTCTCAATGATAGGACTTCAGGCAGTAGCTGTGAATCAAAGACCAGCATTAGGTTCTCCAGGGAAGGAAAGACAGTTGCTGAGCAGGGTATCACAATTCCAGGAGACTGAGAAACAAAGCAGAAAAATGAGGCAGATGACCTTAGACTACAGGCAGAAGGTCACTCCTGGGAAACAAGGAACACTGATCTAGGGGAAGATCTGGACGCACTGGGCCCTGAAGGCTATGCTGGCTACAGGACTCTTCCTGCACTATCTGTACTCATGGTATAAACTTGAGCTCTAGAGAGTACATCCAAATGTATTTGAAAATATTGGCCAATGCCTATTGCAATATGACTAAGCTGTGGCTATTAGAAAGATTGAATGAGCTAATTATTGCTGTGGATAAACAAAAATTGAGAAAATTCATCTTTCACTAACATGGTGAAACATTCAGTAAAACTGAGTCAGTAGGCACTGCTTTCTTGTAAGTCCGTGTCAAGAGGAAAAAGAATAATGCAATTTACAGTAAGTCATCTTGCCTTTAAATTCATGGCTTTTCCCTCTATTTTGTGCATAATAATCTCATATTCCTCAAAGTATCTCAGTAATACTTAAGCTGTATTAAGTTTATATTACTCCTTTTTAAATTTCTGAGATTCACACTCCCACACTGATAGAAGTACTTTTTTAAGTAGGCATTTTTTTATATGTGTGCCAGATATCACAGTGCACCTTCATGGTGATATAATAACACCATAAGTTAAGTATTACTATCTCCATTTCACATTTGAGGAAATGATTTTCTGGTGTCCTTTGCCATCTGCATGCCCACTTTCTATTCCTTGTATAAACCTGCAAAAAAGTTTTCTTCAAAAACTCACCATCTGAATTGAAAATCCACTATTATCTGCCTGAGAGCACTAAACAAAATGTTGAAGCTGTGTCTGAGTCTGAGTGATAAGATGCACAGCTGCTGTTGTAATTCAGGCACTCTTCCCTGAGGACCATGTTCTTGGAATATGTTTGGAATTAGATATATACATCTATTCTACATTATCAAGTAAAATTTTTTTTTCCCAATAAAGTGGAAATTGGTCAGTTTGACACTCATTGTTGGTCAGAGGAAGAAGAGGAGAAATAAACATTCAATATCAAATCTATATAATAAATTTAGGCAAGATAGACAAAATGATAATTATAGTTCCAAGTGGTATGAGGAAAAGTACATTAAAAAATGCATAACCATGCTGTTGAGAGCTGTATAAATGACAGCAAAAATGAATACAAAGAAACATAAGTTTTGAGGGTTTTTTTCACCCATTGCTTCATCTGAAGTTTCATTTGACAGCTCACAGTGACACACTTCTAGTCTCCAGTGTCAGAGGTTGTCCCAGGGGAAAATCTCAAGCAGTTATGGTTCATTTAAGTCCTTCAAGCTTCTCCAGCACCCCCTTTGTTACACTTAAACAACTTAATTAGTAATAAACCATTCAAAAATGGTCTTGTTTACTTTTCTCAATGGTTTTTGTGACATGTTTAAAACTTCATTGTTGTTAAACTAAATTAGTAAGTATTCATTGTTCCATGCAGGGAAACCTAGTTTGCATCTGGTATTATTTTTTCCATGATGTACCCAGACCAACATACCAAATGAACACTAGAACACTGATATTTTAAATTCTTAACAATATGCAGAAATTCATGGTGTAATGTTATACAGAACAACATGTGCATCCTGCATTGGGCATTGCCTGTGTGTAGGTGTCAAAGTGTGTTATAGTGCTATTTAGGGAAACTGATGTTGTTCTTGGATGAAGCAGGAAGAATTACGTTTTTCCCACTTAAAATAATGGAAACTTACTGACCAATATTTCTGGGAACAGACTAGATTCAGACAAAAACAGACCTGTGCTATCAAATGTGTGGCTTCCGCTCACATCATCAATGCTTCCAGTAAAATGTAAAGGTGAAAAATGCCGATTTTCTTCCTGCCCACCCCCCACCTTTTTTCATTTTGCTTAGATGTGGACACATGAAACAGCTGGCTGGATAAATGATTGATTTTCAAACCTCAGCAAGAAATGTGATTAAAATATTTCACTCATTGTTTGCTGTAGATGTTATCAATAAAGTCCTATGGAACTAATGATCCTTACATCCAAATCCACATTTCCCAACATAAGGTTAAGTTCAATTTTTTGGTTCTCTATATAAACCAGTTTCAATTTTTATCATCTCTTTCAGTCTTGAAACCTGTTAATCACACCTTTGCTGCCCTCTTTCCCTAGTCACCTGACAAGTCCTTTCAGCTATCATTTACCACCACAGTGTCAAATCCAAGTAAACTTTCACTTTATTAATGTCTGTAGGTAGGATAGTTGGTTGCTGTACCCCATTTATAGACTTCCTTCTATTTGTTTTGAGATACTCCTCTCTATTCCACCTCCGTCTCCTTCACTGTTCCTTCTCCTCTTTTTGATGTGAATACTCTCAATTTTTTGTTACACTTTCTCATCCAGATTTTGGCTTTAAACACTACCTATATGCAAAGACTCTGAGAATTGGGAACTGTCATTCTTTAATTCTCTACTCAGATTTTCTACTTGAGTATGTAATACATATCTCAAACTTAATATATCTAAAGCAAACTTTAATTTTCTCTCTGGAATGTCTTTCACATACTTTCTTTAAAACACACACACACACACACACACACACACACACACACAATTTCTATTCTTGCAATATTTCAAAGAAAATTCTCCAGAGAAATCTTTGACTTCTCTTTTGTTAACATCAAGGATCTTAAATTTTTGCTAACATGGTTGACCTGACCTCTGCAGTAGTTCCAGACTCTGATAACTTACCACCACCTCCACCAACCACCATGGTCCAGGACACCATTACTTCTTACCTAGGTTATTGAAATTACTTTCTAATTATTTTCTCTGACTCCTTCAGTTTGTTTTCTACATAACAGCAAGAATAACCATCTAAAACATTATGTCACTCCTGTGTTCAAGGACCCTTGCTGATTTTCCATCTCATGTGGAGTAAATTTCAGCCTTACACTGGGCAGTAAGACAAAGAATGGAACCTAGTTTATGAAGGCTTCTTTGGTGGTGGAAGAGGGCTGTGCCTTCTCATTCCTTTCCAGAAGGCCGTATAATAGTAGGCTGACTAGTGGCTTAGAGACAGCAATATGGTAAGAAAGCAGAAAAATTCCATTAGCATATATGGTAACATATTGTCACTAGCTTTTATAGCCACAGAGCATAATAGTTACTGTTATCATTTATTCTAATTTCATCTGCTTCTCAAGATGAGCTGCATAATGGGAAGATGATTTAAAACTGTCTTGCCCATGGAGACAGTGAGATAGCTCAGGAAACTAAAGTGCCTTCTTAGGTAAGTGCAGGGACTGCAGTTGGATTCCAAGCATCACATGCTATGCCAGCCCCTTCCCAGGGTGGGAAGAGCTGGCCAGAGTCTGGGTGTGGTGGCATTGCCCTGTAATCCCAACACTGGAGAGGCTGAAAGGATCACTATGAGTCTGAGCTGTGAGGTAAGACCCTGTAACAATGAAATACATTAAAATAAATAAAACTATCTTGCTTAATAATTTATTTGCAAAGCAGAAAAGAGGTGAAGCCTGTTCTTTGATCATCAAATTGGCTATGTGGGCCTGTTTCCTCTTTTGTGAAAACTGATGCTTGATCTGATCACACTAAAAATACTATCAGAAGTAATTTGAGACAGGCATAACTTGGAGCCCTACAAATAAGAGGAACAGCAGAGACAAAGTGCAGAATTCAGATTTAGAAAGCCTGGGAAGAATCCTTGACTTGCCACTTAACAGATGTGTTACCTTGGAGAAGATTCCAATCTCTCCATAGCATTATCTATAAGGCTTTATGAAAAATTGTTATAACCTGGTAAGTGTTGTCTATTATCATCATCATCCTAGGGAGTGATGTATTATTATTATCATTATTATTATTATTATTTTACAACTGACAATTAACTGAAGGGGTTGGGAGAAACCAAAGTATTAAGTTGGAAGAAAATGTGACCCATATCCCCAAATATCCAGGCAGATCTTTTCAGTGCTAAAATCAAACAAGCTCTCAAAGTTTTGTCACAAAGACTTGGGAAGATACATTAGGGTAGATTGAGCAGCTGGCTTCCTATGATTCTAGGCACTTCAGAGCTGAATGTTTTTCTTATCCATGTTAAATTTCAATACACAATCTAACATTTTTCAAGCTCTGTGTCATAACTCAAAATTTCCATACCCTAATGTGCATATTGCAACTATAAATAATGTCTTTTAAAAAGAGGTCTCCTTGGCTAGCTTGAGGTACTCAATTGACTCATGCACAATGTTGGTTCTTCCTATCCAGGAGCATGGAATATCTTTCCATTTTCTGAAATCCTCCATAATCTCTTTTCTTAGGGCATTGTAATTTTCCATGAAAAGGTCTTTGACTTCCTTGGTTAAGTGAATCCCAAGGTATTTCATTTTCTGCGGTGCTATTGTGAAAGGTATTGTTTCTATAGTTTCCCTTTCAGTGTGTTTGTTATATGTATAGAGGAATGCTATTGACTTATGCGTACTGATTTTGTATCCTGCTATGCTGTGTTGGATTGTGGTGTCAAGTTCAAGCACCTAAGTTAGTTGAATGTCAGTGGAGTGCCCACTTTTGACAGGTGTAGAAAGAGGAAGGGGTGTAGAAAGAAAAAATCATGATGTATGTGTATAGACACATCATGTATTGGGATAGATAACGCTGTGCTTCTACATAATTCTATGAGAGGCAAGATCTGCACTAATAGTGGTTGGACAGGATATTATGTCGGCTTCTAGTACTATGGTCATCCACTAGGAAAATAATTATTGAATTTTTGATATAATTCAAGTATAAAAAATAAGTGAGCAGCTACACTCTTAATTCACTGATAAAAGATATCTGCTAAAATAATATCTGTAAATATAATATCATGTATGCACCTTGTACAATACCAAAACGTTATGAAAACAGTCTGCAATGTATTTATCGAATCTGTATGGTTAAGGTGTCTTGAAACTGTCTGACTGACATTTGTACTTCAATAAAATAAAAAAAAACAATTAAAAAAATTGACTCATGCAAAATTTCCTTCACAAAGTAAACCAGAACTAGATGATTTTTCTAAAGTTTCTTGACTTTTTAAGTTCAGAAGCCTATTGGACCCTCAGAGCATGGCAAGAACATGGACATTGTTCCTGGTAGTTTTCTTTCTAGTCTAGGGTTATGCAAAAGTCGAGTTCATTTTAGAATGGGTGTAACCAGATAGTGTTTTTACCTTACTATATTCCTATTTTTGTTTCCTATGCATATCTTTCTCAAACTATCTGATGGTTTTAAGTTTTTTTGAAAGAAAAGTGAGCAATAAAGACAATGGTATAAAATTTCCAAACAAGACTGTAGAGGGGTAGCTGTGGTTAATATATTGTGTACTGTTATCTTCAAAGTAGCTGTTCATGTTGATAGTTTTTAAAATGCAAACTGTCTAAATTTTCATAAACTGAGGTTCAAGGAACTGAGTTTCTTGGCAAGGAGCAAGCGGCTCCTACTCCACGTCCTTACATAGTGATCTTGCAGAAGGGGAGGATGGGTAAAGCAGGACTTGGAGACAACACACCTTGCCTTTCTCTCCTTCTGTGAAATGCTCCCACCTTAGGCCAGCAGCTCCTGGGCAGCCCCTCCCTTAGGAATGCTAATTTGGACTTTCTGACCAGGGTCCTGGCTTTTCTTGCTGGTAAGGGAGAACTTCAAGAGGTTCTATCATAGGAATCTCTCCCCTTAGAGAGGCAATATAGTGCACCATCACTGACAGGGCTAAGCAGTGGGGTTATAAACAAGCTTCACAGCATCCCAACATGCTGAAAGGCACAAGATTTGAACTAAAGAATAAGATAGGGTTAGCTGCTAGGATAACTGGCTGCCTTTTTTTTGTCTTTGTATCTCTACTGCCTTGATGTCACAAATCATATAAAAAGACTTTTCTTTAGTTCAGGGTTCAGCATGGACTTGAGCATTCCTAGTAGCTGGGGACAGTGTGCCATTACAGAGTCCTGGAAAGCCCTCTTGGTCTCTCTAGTTTCTTGGAAATTCCACAATAGGAGAAAGGGAATTAGTAGAATTAATGTATTGTATCCTAGGTACATTACATATTTTATTTTTTTGAATCCTCAAAATGGCCGTGGGATGAATCTTTTAATTAAAAGGAAGACATAAAAATTGCTTATTTTCACACAACTAATTGCGACTATAATGGTGAGCTGGTTGTAACTAATCAAAATCCAATATTTTTGTCTCTTTCAACCATATTACCTGGCAATGGAATTCTGACTCTCAGCATAGGACAGAGAGTGTTTACTGAATATGAATGTATTTCTTTGGAACTTTGTAGGAGTCAAAGGAACAAGCATTCCTATTTTTGATACTTCCTCAGTAAATTAATAAAAATATAGCAGTGTGCTTAATAGATGGGTGTCCTGCCAGTGGTTAAATTTGTGGATTTTTCTTCTTTTGTATTTTTATTGTTCTGGTTAAGTTGCCAGCTTCTTCAGATCTCATAGAAATTGATCTTTGTTGAGAAAGACCACCAAGAGTGCTGTCTTTTTGTAAGTATAAAAGAGTACATGTTATAAGGTATTTTGACACCCTTAGGTACTTTATATGGAGTGGTTCTCCCCATATGCTGGGATGGTTCTTGGCCCTGCTCTTGTAAGAATAGTTTGTATTCTAAGATCTGAGAGCAGTGGGGAGTGACTTCAGAGAGCTGGCAATGCTGAAGGTGGGACCAAGAGATGCATTCACTGGTAAACTGGTTCTCCAAAGAAAACAAAACTACTATAGTGTTATTTTCTATGATATACTATTCCCATCATGACTATTTCAAGCTACTGATATGACATAGTGAATTAGGGAAAGCATCTGATCTCATCTAGAAACAAAAGGCTGCAGTACATACCTGGATGCAGAATTAGGAAGTGAGGAAATATAGGCTAAATAGTGTATTGCAGTAAAACTCCCAAGGATATGAAAGCACTGTTTCTCAGGTCTGGTTTTCAAAAGCAAGCTCAGGTACTGTGGCTAGTATTTGCCTCTGCTATGGAAATATGGTTGGCAATCTCTACCTTCTGAGCATAGACTACTCCAACACTACTTTAGCATTGTTACAGTTAGTGGCTTAAGTGAAGAGATTTACTATAGGACACATAGTTTCTAGCATTGTTTTGTAATATTAAACCAAAAAAGTCAGATGCAGAAGAGTGCAAGAGATCTGTCTGGAACCCCAAGAATCTAGCAGAGGTCTGGACCTCATGGCAATGTCCCATATGAGTTCAGCTGAGGGCCTGCATCTCACCTCACAGCACTGTCTCATGCTGGTCAGTACCAAGGACCTACACTGGGAAGACCCTAAGTCTGGTGGTGGAAACTTAGAAAGTCTGTGCTGACATGGTGAAAGGTCTGTGCTAGATGGCTGAAGGATCTGCATTGGGGCCAGGAAGCTATGTTCAAAATAAAGACTAAATAAGACTAAAGCTCCCCCAAAGATAATAGCAGCCATCCAGTCCACCCAGAGAAGACATGAGCTCCTCCTCAAATGACAATAGCTGGGTTTATGTCAGGAAAACCAACCACAACAAACTTCTCCAGGAAAATCATTAGCATTCAATCTTCCCCTCCCACTTTCCTTTTATGTGGTGTTGGCTCAATCCTCAGGTGGATCTTCCACACCTAGAAGCACACTCAGTTTAACTGGGCATCCCAAATTGCCCTCTAGTTGGTTCCCCACAAGCATAGGGTGGAGGCTATGGAAACCTGCATCTTTTCTTTGTGTAACTATGGGAAAGCCATTTTGTATGTGTCCCATTTACTCCAACCAACTAAGGTGGGCCTGAATGCTGGAGGGAAATACTTTCCTAGAAGGACACATCCCTGTTTGCCTGGAAGACTCCCCTTCTGAATTTGACACTGGAGTGGACAGCCAGCTCTGAAAATCCCCTGCCACTAGAGCTGATGGCTAGGTTGGGCAGTCTAGGTTTATCACAATTTTACATCAGCCCCAAGGCTAGTTTCTGATAAAACCTAACACAAACAGACAGGAGGAGCTAGATTGGACTCACACTCTACAAATAAACTCATGGAATTTTGGGTGCATCGTGGGGAGCTGTATCATGGTACAGGGAACACAGGCTGTTGTTGGACAGCAGGATGAGAACTGTATTTGTCCCTGTTGCTACAATAGAAAGTTAATAATCTGTCCATGACATCCAAATACAAGTGAATGAGAACAGTCAAAACAGTTCATCTGACACCCAATGCAAATTGTGTACTTTCTTCCCATCTAGAACACCACAAGTATACATATTTTCTTATTCTTGGGCTTTTCAAGTTCTTGTTGACTTTTTATATTTTCATCACTGAATCAACAACAAAGCATTTTATTAAGCCATTTTTTCTTTTCTTTCACCACAAAACTTCATTTTTCTCTTCTGCTTAGGATGATACTCTGAGATATTGAGGGAATTATTACTGACACAACCTTGGTGACAAAGCCAAAGTTTAAAAAAGAGAAGCAGTTTGGGGTAGTAGAGAAATAGTTGATGAATGCGTGGAGTAGAGATGAAAGAGAGGGAAGAAAGCAAGTTGTTACTGGATGAAGCTGTTACAAAAAGGGCTCACAGAGTTAGTACCCATTTCTTGTGGACCTCCAGGCCTCTGACCAGAGTACTGAATTCCTCAAAGGATAATTTCCCATCACCATCCTTATCCAAAATGATGATGGTTTTGTCCACCATCTGCTGAAGCTGCCAGTTCTTAAGGTTTTCTCCTACCATCATCTTCAGCACTTGGAAGAGCTCCCCGTTGGAAATGTAGCCATCTCTGTCGAGGTCGTAGATGCTGAAGGCGAACCTCAGCTTCTGCTCCACATTGCCTCTAACGCTGAACTGGGAGATCCCCAAGATGAACTCCTTAAAGTCCACCTCTCCATTGCCATCTGTGTCGAAAACGTCAATCACTCGCCTCACCAAAGGGTTGTTCTGTAACTCGGGCAGGGACATAAGCTCATCCACGCTCAGAGTGCCCGATTTGTCCAAATCCAGCTTCTTGAAACTTTTGCTTATCCTTTTAATTTCATCTTGGTCGAAGGGAAAGCACATGTGTTTCGAGTAACTGGCCTCGTTTCCCATCCCGGCTGCGGAGCAACAGCTCACAGGGTGGCGGTTGAACCCCTCTCTTGGCTCGGGGCTCGTGACCAGCAGCACTGGTGCAGTGCAGGGAAGGTGGGGGACAGTGAGCAGAAGAAGGAGGGGAGGAGTGGATGGAAGGTGGAGGTGGGGGAAGGGCGAGCGAGAGGCAAACAGTCCACTACCCCATTCTCTTGCTTCTCTCCCACCTTTTGTAGGTTTCAATCCCAGCTCCCCTTGAATTTATTTTCTCATTCCCTCCCACCCCTGCCACCGTAGAGAAAGTAAACCTCGAATGAGCCCCGGCCACATCTGTGTTATTCACGGCAGTAGCCTGACATACAGTGTGTGCTTAACAACTGTTGAAACTCAGGACTCCTGACGCTTCCTTTGCAAGCCTCCTGGATGCGTATGTTTCAGGCTGTGGACTTGGAGTCTTTGAAGAGACCACCAGGAGTCACACAGGATTTGTTATATGGATCCTCTACAGGCACTAACATTCCTGAGAGATACAAACAATGCTGCATTCCAGGAAGTTTTTCAAGAAGCGGAAAAGCCTGAAATCATACTGTCCGCTATTCTATTACTTTGACTCCTATTTTTGTTGCCTGGCGCCTGGTGGCTGTCCTACAGAGCAGCAGCAACTGCAGTGTGCCCACAAAGTCACAAAGTCAGTTAGGTTTTTCAGTTGAAGATTAATCTTTTAGGCCTCCTCCGTCTCTTTCCTTTTGGAACAGCACATCATTTACTCTAAATGCATAAGGAGTAAATGTGGTCCAGGCGCAATGTAGTCCAAAGGGGTTTGAGCGCAACCTTGGGCCACTAAATCAAACTCAAGGCGCTAAGGCTCCTTCACTTTAAAAGATACTGGAACGTCTATGTTCTTTAGTTTAGTTAAAAGATCAGTCACTGAAACTGACACAACTAAGTAAGCTACTGGGTACCATACCGTTAAGAATAGAGGTCTTAATATTCTATAGTAAAATGATTTTGGACTCATACCAATGACTTATTAATTTTTTTTTAAAAAGCTGATCATAAATATTAAATAAAGCCTCATTTATCAGTTTTTTGCTATATTATAGCAGGAGCATACTTTCTCTTACTTAATTGCTTGCTTTATAAATAGGGTACAGGGCTGGCCAAATAGCTCAGCGTATTAAAGCGCCTGCAAGCAGGCACAGGGCCCGGCAATTTATTCCCGCCCCCCCTTTCCGTGCTGGCCCCGCCCCTTGGGCTTGCTGAGAGGTGATTGAGACTGGGCCTGGTGGCTTGTGCCTGTAATCCCAGCACTTGTGAGGCTGTAAATAGGAGGATCACTAAGAGTTCGATCTAGTAGTGAGACCCTGAACACCTTGTAGACCTTTCCCTAAAAAAAAGGGGGGGGGGTATAAACTTACCACATTTGTAATGTTAAAGGCATCACCTTAAATTGTGTTAGAGGATACCTGGAGTCACTGGTTTCTGAATGCTGCCAGCTATTCACTTGTAGACCACAAAGACCCCTGTATACTGAAAGACCTCTGTAGGTAGGCAGACCCCGGAAGATACAGTTCTGAACAATTAGAAGTGTCAGTAGAAGAAGAACAGAATTATATTCTTGCATACATATGGATGTACAGGATGGCTTAGTATCACTACACTTATGTTGCTGGCCAAATCTTCTGTCTTAAATCAGACTGTAGTCCAGATTCTTAGCTTCAGGTAAGAGAACATATCTCTAAGAAACTTAGGAAAAAAGGTTTGTTGGATGAATTTTACATAATTGAAAGATATTCAGCAAAGAGAAATACACTTATTGCTGTTGGTACAATAGGGAGTTAATAATCTGTCAAAGATGTCTGAATACAAGTAAATCATCAGAAGGGACTATATTAGTTAGATGCCCCCAAATCCCAGGAACAGGCTTTGATTGGTCTCGCTTGGGTTGTGCTCTTATTCTTCAGTTATCAGACATTCCCTATGTTGTAGGGCAACTTTTATTTGAATCTTATAGCTAGAGTTGGGGTGTTGAGTGGAAATTAGGTAGGAAGAGCAGGTACCAAACGAAGCATATGCTTTTCCCTGTAAGAGATGATGTTAGGTGGAAGAAACAGCTGCTGGGCACCACACATAATCATTAATGCTGATTCTACAGGGGTAAGGAAGCATTTACAGGAGCAAGGAAGCTTCAGCATTCCCCTCAATATGGCCAACTGTATAGGCCACAGGTCTAGCTGTAGCTACCCTAGCTCATATATTTCTGACAGATCCATCTTATTTACCAAAAAAGTCCCTTCACCTCTGTGTAGATGAAATCAGCATCTTAATTATAGGCATTATACTGAATTTTACAAATTAGGTTAAAACATCAGTTGGTTGTAAAGTTAGGTAGGTTCGTTGCAATTAGTTTTAACACAATAGAATAGAAGATGGAAAAATTTGTTTCTCTGTTCATTAAACCATTGTTTAAGTAATATCCTACAACTTTATGAAACTAATATAGTATATATATATATAATAAACAAAAACCAGATTATTCTGGTTGCAAAGTGGTCTATATTTTTGCTATGCATTATAGTAAAAAATAAAAGGAGTCTGATAAATACTACAGAACTCATAGTGTTTGAACATCTTAGGTTATAGGTTGATTCCATGAAGATGATTCAAAAACAAAAATAATTTTTCCTATTTAATTCTTTCCATGTCAACAGGTAGGCAACTTGTATAAGAATCTATAGCAGGTACCACCGAGGTATAATAGTAGCCATATATATAATTAAAAATTTTCTAGTAGCTACATTGAAAGAGCTACATTCTAGTAGTCACACTGAAAAACAAAAACATGAAATTAATTTTAATAATATGTAAATTTAATAATACATCCAGTTTTATCTCAACATGTAACCAATATTTGAATTCATTAATGAACTATTTTACCTTTTTGTGCTGTGATTTTTTTCACTTCCAGTCCATCTTAGTTAGGATGCATAGCATCTTTTTTGCTCAAAATCCTTGTGTACCTATCATGCCACACATGACAGATTGAGATTGTTTGAGGAAAATAGAAAGCTTTGAAGGCTAAGATATTAAATATTAAATTAAATTATTATTCTAATTGATTGAATTAGGTCTGAAAGAAGTACAAAAAGGTGGAAAGAAAAACAGGATTATCCACTTCAAATATTATTGCTCACAAATAGCAGTAAGGTCTTGGAATAGCTACTTAATCTCAGTTATCTCATCCTCCCCAAATAAGACTAATACATATGAGTCAGGATCAAAAAAATATGGTGGCCAAAATGAAAAGGATTATTACACTAAAAGAGACATGGCCAACCATGTGCAATGTATTTTTGAAACTGTCTCATTGCTATTTGTTTCTCAATAAGATTATTTAAAAAAAAAAATAAAAACTATGAGCCCCCCCAAAAAAGGTATATGGCCATTCATTCCCCTCTGAACATTCTCCCTTGCTTTGAACATGTATTTTGTTCTTCTTTGATTCCATGACAATGATCATCAAGCAATTCTCAAAGTACTCTTTCATGAGAATCTTCGGTTGTGCTATTGCAGCTGCCTCTATATCCTGAATTAATCAAAACATTTGTCGTTCATGATCATTTTGACATTGAGGGGAGAGCCCAAAATCACATGATTCCACTATAGTAAATAATGTGGATGAGGGCACATTGTAATGTTTTATTTGACAGAAATTGCTGTAAATATTTTAAATCAATTCAGGATATTGCAGAGCCATAAAAAGACACTCTTGAAAGAGGACTTCTAGAACTGCTTCTGACAGGCACAATGATGGTGGACAGTTGTGTGGAAGGGAGGCTGTACTGAGAGTAATCCATGGTGATGAACCTTTTACTGTAATTATTTTTATTTTTTATTTAAACATTTACCATATCTTTCATTATGTCTATACTTTGTATAGTTTTAAGATGATTAAAGCTGAAATCAGCCAATGTGACAATCATCATAGTGTTATTATTAAAAATTTTATTATATGTCCTTAGTAGTAGAGATGAAGTCTTTTAGCTAGAATAACTGACAGCTCTGGGAACGTAGGGCATGTATGTATATTTAACAAGCACTCTCTGAATATCAGTTACATCTGTTGCTCATTGGTCTAAATATTTTTGACCTTGGCTCTTCTAATTCAGTCTTCTTTCAGTTGTGTGATCCAGGACCACAGTAATGGATCTCATGGCCACTCAGTACTCTTCTGCTGTCCTCACTAACTTTCCTCTGAGTACATAATGCCTTTATGCTGTCATAAGGATTGCTACTCCTGCTTTTTTCTGAGGTGCTGGGGCATGCAGTATTGTTTTCCATCCTTTGACTTTGAGCCTATGAATGTCTTTTTGTGTTAAGTGTGTTTCTTGTATACAGCATATTGTTGGATTTTGTTTCCTAATCCACTGTGCCAGTCTATTTCTCTTAATTGGAGAATTGAGTCCGTTTACCTTGATGGTTATAATTGAAATGTGCTGACTTATGTTTGTCATGGTATTAACTGGTATTGTTTACTCCTTTGTAACCTGTGTTTAATTGACTGTCCTGTTTAGTGGGTTCCTTCCATTCTCTTGCATGGAGTTCTGGTCATTGTGGTCTCTCTCTAGAACCTCTTTCAGCAGCCTGTGGAGGGATGGCTTTGTCATCATGA
>PVKA01023470.1:0-35594 GCA_004027165.1 Ctenomys sociabilis
GTTGTCCTCCTTTATGTCAAAAGGATTTTGCTCCTTTTCCTAACTCCAGGTTTCAGTACTGCTTATGATTTGGTGAGAGGAGGCACAAGACAGTGGTGTGTTGCTCAGTAAATACAGTGGTGGTGTCGTACTGAAATGAGTTTTAGGAAAATTTTAGGTCTGTCTGATAAAGAACTTCAGGATCCTATGTAAAAATATATTGGTTCTGTTGATATTGGGGGAATTTGTAATTTTAAAATGCTTGCCTGTGAATTTAATGGTCAGCCTAATTTAAGGCCCTTATTGCTATGGTTTCAGTATTATTAGAGTTTTGCATGATTCTGCTGTGTAGACAGGAAAGAGAGCTGCAATTTTAGGAATTATGAAGTTAGATGAAGGGGCCAATGATACAGTGATGATGGACCAATGGTGTGCAGGCCACAGCAAGGACACTGAGCCCTCCCTGTTGGCATGGGCACTAAGTTGCCCCAGAAGCTGAGTAGCAGTGGGTTAAAATTACTTTTTAAACTAAAATCTTATATTTGGGTTTAGTTGTAATGTTGACTCTTATGGTAAATACACAGGTTTGTGGTTGTAGGTTCTAAAACCTGGTTTCTAAAGATTTCTCTATCACTGGTTAAAGTATTGGGCTAACCTAAATAGAGCTATTGGAAGTCCAGAGAAAGAAGGTAACAGATTTGGAGGCAGCAGTGTATGAAGCCCTCTTCATCTTTAAAACTCTGAGTCTTTAAGTGGCACAGAGATCAATAGACCTGTTAAAACATTTATCACTTGTCTCCATCAAGTTATAATGTGGGCTGGAGTTCTGGCGGATCAGTGTTCAGAAGTGCCAAGCACTTTGGAGACAGAAGAGAAGGCTGAGGAATCTGCACGTCTATCAGGTGGCAGGAGGGGCACTGGGAGAAACAGGACGAAATTCACATTTAATGACCAGCCATTGTGTTCTAGAGATTTTCCTGCCTTATCCACCACTACTGCTAATAAAAGCATAGTAATAATTAACACTTACTAGTATGTGTGTTAGGCACTGATCTTAAGTAGAGTACATTGTAAGGTTTAGCTTATTGGGTCCTTAGATATGGTCTATGAGGTTCAAGCACATAATATTCCCACTTACAGATAGAGCAGCTGAGGCACCAATAGATAGGTGATGTGAGTCTGTCCAGTATCCCGACAGAGGTTCAGACACTGCCAGCTGAGATTCTGAGACTCTGATTTTATCTACTTTCTATCATAAAAAGACTTGCTCAATACAAGTCTAGAACTTGTGTTTAGATGGATTAATAGAAGACTGGACCTCTTCAGAGGAATGTTGTGGAGGTAGGGCTGGTCCTTGATGATCACATGACTCATCTGGGCACCTCTGATCTAAGCTCTTCTCTTCAAGCAACAAAACATGTGATCAAAGACAGCAGCTGTGGATGGAATCACGCCACAGATCTGTCACTGCTCTTTTTTGCATGTTTGCCTCTCGCCTCATTGTGACTGTATTAAGTCTAGACATTTTGCTTTCCTGATCAATTTTCCCTTTCTTACTCCTTTTTTCTAGCTATTACCTCAAGCAAAAATACAAAAAGGTCAAACAACAATAGAAAATTCTGTCTGACATTAGTCAAAATACTGAAACAGAGGAAGAGATCCATCTTTATTTCTTCCTTTCTGGCACATAATGTATTCATTTATAATATTTCCAATTTGGCCTTCTGTCTGTTAGTGTAGATGGCTATCATCACCTGAGTTAAGAGTCTTTGTCTGAGACCCAGTTGGTTATGTGTCCTATATCTGTTGATGGTATTTCCATGCAAGCAGTCCAAACCAAGAAATATCCTACTCTCGTCATTACCATTGTGCACACTTTGGTGGAAATCTAATCTTTCACCAACAATCTGAGAATGACTGGATGGCTCAAGTTCTTTTAAGTTACCTTTGCATTGGTTTCCCATTTTCCCCCTGAATATATTGATTTATTTTATGTATCTCATCTCCTGAAACATTTATCTGTATGGAATTACACTTGTACTTTCCCCAAACTAAATTTAGTGAAGGCATCTGTGTATTTCAGGAGTTCATCAAGGATTTAGAGGCTCCTGATGCAGTTTATGTTGCTTCTCAGCAACAACAGTGTGTCTACGGATACACTACTGTTAAGCTTTAGATATCCTAGGTAGGAAAGCCTCAGGTATTTGACCAGATTATCATTATCCCTAAGACTTCAGTCTTCTGCACTCTTGACAGGAAGCTTCCATTCTTAGATTATTTTTTCACCGCAGCCTAAATCCTCCTTCAATTTTTCATGTTGCTTTGCAAATGCTTGAAAAAGTAGGGTGCAGAGGATCACCACATGGCCACCCCACTTTCCTCTGTAGAGATATGGACTTGGTATCACTCTTCTATTTCCAAAGGGTCATCTATTTATAACCTTCTAGCTTATGAGAAATTATGTAGCCTTGCCATTCTAAATGATTTGTTTTGGAGAAGAGAAGAAGTCCTCTCAGTGGCCTATAAGAGTATTCATTGCTTCCCCTCTTCCCAGTTCTTTTCCTGGGATAACCTTGTCATATCAACTTCGTTCATCAAGATACTTTGTGAAACAAAAATAAACTCTCACCATTCGATTCCTTGTCTGGATGTTGTTTATAAATAAGCTTATCCTTCTGTGCTACTAGATCATTGCACAACACAATGAATATATACATTTCAAAGTGGAGCCTCCTTCCCCCTTTTTTGCTCCTTCTCCTTCTTCATTGGACAAAGAAATGCTTTTCTACTCCAGTTAAGTGTTCTCATCTGAATAATATGAAGTAATCATTAGCATATGTTGAGACATATTGGCTGGTCTGTGCCACCACACACACATCAAAATACAGGAGCATAGAAAACAGAGCTTCAGTATATGGGATTACAGAGCCGTAATTTTGTGGTTCTTCCTGTGCTAGGAAGACAGCATATGCAGCCTACTGCATGCTCAGTATTTTCAGTCAATGTGCTTCATCGTATGAAGTGCACTAAGCGAACTGACTTCATACCACTGTTGAAAAAGCACAAGCGGTGAAGAGCTTTACATAATGAAATATTAGTATGGTGAATTTTATTAAGGTACATGAGACTTATGGACTTCAAATATTTTATTTGCACCATAACAGAAAAATGTAGACTTTTTTTGTAGCTGGCTCAGCCTGCCTTAAGGGTATAGCTGGCATGGCATGTGGTGCTGTGGATTGAACAGTAGTCCCTGCTGTTGCCTAGGCTTGTGTAAGAAGGCATTTTAGACCTCTGAACTGTCTCGCCAGCCTGAAAATGTGTACTTTTGATATAACCACTCTTGTCAATGTTTCTCTTTGACTTTAGAAAAGTTAGGAAATATCACTCCAAACAAAGAATTTCATTACTTCTTTTTAAAAAATCTTTTTTATTTGATACATCATCTCTCTATGCCGCTCAGATGCATAGTGATCCTCCTGTCTCAGCCTCCCCAGGGCTGGGATTACTGATGTATACCACCATGCCCATGTTCCAAGGATCATGCTTTACCAGGGATCGAACCTGGATTGTTGTGCTTGCCAGGCAGCCACGTAGATCATGAAGCTATCTCTCCAGCCTAACTGCAGTATATCTATATATCTATATCTATATCATACATAATATATAACATATATAATATATATTTTTCATATATATAAATATATTTTTCACATATATATATATGTGAAAAATATATATATTTTCACATTGCCTTGTTGAGTGCAAAAAGCACTTGTCAAAAAGCCATGCACAATATTATCCAACTTTCCTCCAGACTGTTCACATTGTCTAGCCAAATCCTCTGCTCACCACCCAGAAGTATTCATTACCTTTGTCATCAGCTACTTGTAAGAGGAAAACAAAATTCTAAGAAGTAAAAAATAGGTGAATAAGAGTGTCAAACTTACTTTTAAGTTCAATCGTTCCTAAAAATATACTAAATATTTTGCTGAATCTCCCAAATGAACACTCTAGAAGAAATAGTTTGAATAACAAAATTAGTAAAGGACTGTAAAACTGACACAGAGGGAAGTAAGTTATAGTTAATTAAAAGAAATCATAGCTATATATTACATAAAAATAAATGGAAAATATTCATCTCTGAATATTTCTCTAAAGTTATTTCTGAAAAATAGTTTAGAAGAACACACAACTATTCTATGTATCATTTGATAAATTATAGTTTCTATCCTTAAACATTCTCATAATATTATAAACAAAATAATGTTTACAATGATATTAAGGATGAGAATTAGTAAAGGAACTCAGCAAATTTATTGCAATTGATGCCAATCGTAAGCCTAGTTTTAACAAAAGAAAATATTTAAAGAGTTAACAAAAATCATTTCGAATGAATCTTTTGTCTTGTTGAAAATAAAAACAGGTTTTAAATTCTCTGGGTGTTCGAAAGTCAATTATTGCCAATTTCACAGGCTCCTCAAATGCGAGATTTTCATTTAGCAGAGCCAGCTTCACTCTAGCTGCCAACAGCCCATGGAATGGCCCCTGTCCATCTGGTAAATGCTCCACAATGAAATTAGAACTGTTGGAAAATAATGGAAATCTATGGACATATGTACACTGTGACTGAAATGTGAAAATTTGTTAGTGATTTCTGGTGTAAATTACTTATTTAGGGACTAGAGTTGACTCTTTCAGGCCAGTAAAGTCTGAACTTTCTTTTACTAGTAGATGTAATGTTCTACCCCTATACAGAATTCAAGCCTTCTAGAAAAGTAGGGCCCACCCCCTACCAAACACTTGTTCTGAAATATTTTTATTTTTCGTAAGTGTAACTAATATTTGGGAAGACGTCAAGGTAACTTGGTAGGCTCAACCCAGAAGAAATATGCTATGTAAAAATTGGGGAAAACTTAGCCATATAAAAAGGAAAAAAAATCACCGAATTGTAATTGAAAGAGAAATTCTATTTTAAAGAGCCTCCTTAAAATATATTAAGAATTTCACAAAAAGAAGCTTCGTTTCAAAAATATATTTTTAGTCTTTATTTATTTATTATTTGATTCAAGGTCTCGCTGCACAGTTGACTCACTGTGATCTTCCTGTCTTTGCCTCCCCAGCTCTGAGATTATAGGCCCGTGCCAGCACACCTGGTTTCAGTGGCCAGCATGGAGCAGGACTGGCATGTGGTAGGGCTGGCACAGCATGTAGTAATGGGGATTGAACCCAGTGTGCTTGCCAGGCAGGCACTTATAACACTTAGCTATCTCCCTAGCCCAAAGTAGCTTTTTAAAAAAATTCAACATATAAATTTTAATGATTTCTCATAGGTTCATTTATTCAACCATCTATTACTGGAATTTTCTTTCTTTGAAGATTTAAATATAATTTTCTATTATCCTGTACAAGCATCACAAAGGAGAGGGTTCAATTACTGAAAAACGCTTTGCCTTTTCCAGTGTACCCAGAAAGAAAGAAACCAAATGTTTGTTTCTTCCATGTATCTTTACTCCTGGGTGTGATTTAAAGAATGTGGACTGGCATATGCAAAACATAAGCAGGACACTTATACACAGGGGATGGCAATTTCAATGTATGAATTGTTCATTTATGAAATGTAATATATGTGTTTATGTTAGCTATTGCTTTTCCTACCTCTTTCTAGAGAAAAAAAAAGAAACATGCTCATAATTCTTATGCTCTGAATCATAATTTTTTTGTTATTTATTGAGTGATTTTATTTGAAGTTAAACAGAACTTCAAACTAAGAGCACAAAGATGTCTCAACATTTTTTTTTTTTTTCTTTTCTTTGAAGTACCAGGGGTTGAACTCAGGACCTTGTGTTTGCCAGGTAAACACTTATTTGACTGTGCTATCTTCCCAGCCCTTCACATCTTATAGAGAAGAAAACAATTTGAATTAGATGAGAAGAGGATGATCTTTTGTAAAATTAAGTTATGCAAATGACCAGATGTCTACAATAGGAAAAAATGTTTTAAAAGATATTTATGAAGAGCTCAGGTGATCAATTTTTTCCTAAGCTCAGAAAATCATTTCTAAAGGCTTCTGCTGTAGTTTACGTCTGTGCTGAGGGTGCTGTTAATCATAGGATTCCCAAATGGTTCCCTCTTCTCTTTGAGGAACTGGTTTCATTTGATGATGTCAGAGAGAGAGACCTATCCAAAACCTGATGCTCTTAAACCCCAAAATGGGCTGCATGGGTAGCTACCACAGAGAACAGCTGATGCAGGAAAGTCATTTCTCCTGTCCCTAATGTAGGCTTGTTGAGTTCACTTTGAAGCTTGTGCAAAAATATCCTTGTTTATCTGTTTTGCCCCCTACCTCACTCATTTTCTGACCTAACCTTCATTAACATTGATTGACAGAAAGACTTTGGAAGCCACTGAAATCTTAGTTTGGAAAGAACTGAAATTTTGAGTTTTACAGATACTCAGTGCTCTGTGTTCTGAGGATGCAGTGCCACCCTTGCTTGCAGATTCATAACCTTTGGGTTAAATGAGTTTTTCCTGTTAAGACCAGAGTAAAGAGCATGGAGAGGTGGCTGATGAACAATGAGACTATAGTTTTTTTTTTCTATAAATAGGAATTTCTACATCTGTCATAGTTCATGCAAAAATAGAGTAATATAGACGAAGACTTAAATTGATGAGGCATATGTGTAAATTGATAAAGGAAGTCTGATGCATCATAACATTGAAATTTATCTAAATTTAATGTTGTTAAACATTCTTAAAGATCAGATGAATTATACATGAAGTATATGGATTATTTGTCCCTGGCAAACAATGGTGACATTTCTGTCTGTCACTTAGTATGACAAGGTTAGCATGTTTTATTCAAAACATTTAAACAGTAAAATGATTTGTATGCATTACTCTTTCTTTGGACTGTCAGGGAAGGCAGAAAGGAACACAGTTATTCTATGACATTGAGTCAGCATGTGCATGAAAAAATGACAGAACGGGATTGCCTCAGACAACTAGAAAGCTGATGCTTTGATTCTGTAATCATTCAGTAGAAAAACAACAAACCATGAGGACAGAAATATTCTCCTGCACCCCCCAAAAGGACAGATATTAGTGCTGAAATATATAGAATTTCTGCTGTAAAGAATTTATTATTGGCAATACATCCTATTAAATATTATGCCCTTGCATTATTAAATTACTTTTTCTTCTTTTATTAGTACATGTTTGCAATATATAATGACTGTGTTTGTTGCAGGGAACTGGTGCATCACACATCTTGGGTTTTAAGGAAATTAAATGAAAGTAAGTTTTTTTTTTCTTTTGTTAAGAGAAGACTTGTTAGAGTTAAAATAGTTGGCAATGATGTCATACCACGGTGGCCTGGAGAATGCTCAGATTGTGCACTGTGCATAAAGGGTGGCATAGGAAAGAAATGGCTAGTAGAGTCCTGTGCGCTGCTCTGCTGGCACTTAGGTAGAGACAAACACTTAGTGATATACTTCTGACACAGAGGATATCAGCATTACATTCCAGTCATGTGGGTGGTGGGGAAGAGGCAGTCCTCGGCTTTCCTGGTCTTTTTTCCTTCTTTTCCTGTCTCCGCAGAAGCCACAGGACCACTGTACCTGGCTCTTGCTGCACTCTTCTTCCTTCTCTCATGAGGAAGAATGGAAGTGAATTTTAGGAGAGGATTCCATGTTGAGATCAGATGAGACCCAAGGAGCTGGGTGGGGCATTACCATCCAGGAGCTAAGCAAGCTTTGCATCCAGCCTCTTTATTCACATGTGGCTGCGGAACACTTCTGAGAAGTAGACTATGAAGAAACAAGTGTGTGGGAAAGGAATTGGTTACTGGAATGAATGCTTTCTTGTCTTTGAGGTGCTCATGATAGGGCAAGAAAGAGCCTTTACAAAGCAGATGAGGGGTGCTACAGATGCTGGTGTGTCTCGGAGGGAGCTTGCAGAAGAAAGTGGTGCTGAACAGAGGACTGGAAAACCCTGATTTCCTTCTCTGAGCCATTCTGTGTAATCTTAACCACACAAAAGAGTATTTTCTTATTATATTGCATTCAGTGACATGTTTACTACAATCTCAGACCCATTATTATTCCTTGTGTCACCAAATGACATGCATTCTGTCTTTCCTCCATAACTGGTTATGAGATGGAGAAAAGTGATCTCTTTAAAATATGTATTATTCATTCATAGTGTAACAACTAACAGTTATAACTGATATATTTGCTACAAAGCAATAGCTGGGCATATAAATTTTTCCCTGATATTATTGATCAGACATTTCTTAATAAAGGAAAAGAAATTTTAGTACGTACTCTCAGCTCTGGGATATGGATTATATTATGGTGAGCTTGGACCTGTGAATGTTAACATTTATCATATCAACTATTTGATAGAGAAGTACTAGTGACCCTGATAATTTTTTTTGTGGTACTTGGGGTTGAACCTTGGGTTGTCAGGCAGGCACTTATGCCACTGAGCTATCTCCTCTGCCTGTCCCTGATAATTTTTGCTATTAATTGGACACTAGTCAATTTATTTTTAACCTTTTATCTCAATTTCCATCTATTACTATCTCCCCATTGTTTTTTGCATTAATCCCAATGCTTAAAGAATTGTACAGTTTTCAAAGTACTCAGTAAACAAATTTAGAGACTGTTGAGAAGCAAATTATCATGAGACATCACACAAAAGACTTACGGGAGTCACTGAACATTTAGGTTCTATACAGTCTTGCTGGCTTGTCATTTTAAGAAATGCTGTCTCCTCAGAGGAAAACATTTCTAGAAACACACTGACCTTTCCAGTGTTTTTTGCATGAAAGAGAGGTGCTCTAAGAGCAGGCTTCTTTTAAGTAAATGTGACGACCCTTTGGATTGAAATATTCATCATGTTTCTGTTGTGAAAACCTTTGCTAAACTCCAGAGTTCGCTGGTCTGTTCAGCTTATTCATTTCATGCAAATCCCAATGTGCATGAAATGAACAAAACACTTCCTTTCTATTCATAAGCATTGTTAGTCTTCGATTCTGTTTTCATTCCCAAACTTGTTCTTCTCTTTCTCAGCACCAGTGCTTTGCTCTTTCTTTCCACAAATATTTAAAGTGTTTCTGGACATGAGGCCCAGAATGAATGACATTGCCCCAGCCAGATAGTCGACATGGTCAAGGGTTTCATCTCTTGTGCTTTTTGAGGTCACTATTAGAGAACACTTAGAAATTTCATAAGGAAGCAACTAGGATGAGGGAGAAAGAACAATTATTTGTGTGCTTCCCTTACAAGCATGCCTTGAGGAGTTATTGCCACACCAGCGTGGTTGTGGTAGGGGTTCGGATCTTGGGTACCAGAGAGATGCGGCTTCAGATTTGGTTGTGCTCCTTGGAAGCCTTCAGCCTGGTATCTCTGTTTATGGGAGAATTACCACAAATACAAAATAATGTGTTCCTGCTTTACAATGTGGTTCAATGAATTACCAAAAGTGTCACATCCTAAGAGGATGCCTCAAAAAGTGATTGTCTTTAGTGTCTCTGCTAGGATCCTGCAACATAATGAATCTGCACATGAGCAGAATGTTTTTGTAGTCATAGGCGTTAGGCAAAGATAAATCCAGTTAGGGCAGGGAAAAGCCAAGTGTTCTGGGAATTTTTGGAAGGTTGATAGTATGAATTCTCTGACCCCATCGACTATCTGTTTTGATGGAAAAGATTTTTATCATGAAAGATTTTAACTTACACAAATTCAGCTGTAAATATACAGTGGCACGGAAAGCAAAATGATAGGTGGGCAGGGAGAAGGAACAAATGAGTTGCTTAAAGAATTTAAACACCAGAGTCAATTATACATGGGTTTCCATCCAGAGTACTTCTATCATAAGCCTACTAGGAGTTCCTCATGCTGAGTGGGCTTCTATTGTTTCAAAGACATGTATGTTGTTTATATTATAGAGCCTCAAATTTATACACTTCCAAATAAACATTGATCTGCTCCAACACTGGATGGAAAAACTGACTTCAGACTTAATGAGAGATGACATGTTTACTTCATTTGGTACTTTCCTAAGGAATTATCAAGAGCACTGGTTAATTCTATGTGATTCTACATGTAACCTCACTATATTGATCACTTTTACTCTATAATTTTTTAATTTTTTATTTTACCTTAGAAACAAGATTTTCTTTCTCTTATTTCACATAATGTTTGAATGGATATTATTTCTTGCTTTACTTAATTAATGTCTATTATGTTTTCAAAAATGTCATGAGTAAAATTTCCAGTGGATCTTGGAGTGTCAGGAATGGTTTCCTTTGGAGAACCAAATATAAGTTTTGTGTTCTAGGATTTACAGGTGCTAAGGTGATTAGCAATGCTTTTAGTGTTCTAATAATAATGCATTCTGCTGCCTCACCGCTGCCTGTTTTTTATTTTGCCAACACAAAAGAGTTTCAGGTTGTTAGCACAGGGTTCCAAGGCTCTAATTCACAGTAAAATGTGTACTACAGAGCAGGTAAAATCCCTTCATTAGTTATTTACATCTCAGTCTGAATAAAGCCTAATAAATAAAAGACAGGATTTATGCCTGATACATAAAAGGATAGAGCTCCTGAACGGGTTAGGATGGGGTTAGCCTTTATAAAGGGGCCTGAGATGGCAAATGAGGCCATGCTTTGTACTTCTCACCTTAGCCAAATGCTGTGTTCATCACCATCAGTCATTCCTTGGCCAACCCTCTCTTCAGTACAATTATTCCCTTCTTTACTTTTATTCTACCATATGTACATATTTTATTCTAGCATAATAACAGTGGTTGAATATGCAAGATATGTGAAGTACAAAGATAGAAACTTAGAGACCATCTCTAATCTCAACAGTAATTTTGTAAGGAGAGTATTTTATTTTATCTTAAAAACTGAAGAGAAAGAACCTTGAAACAAAACAAAGAAATAACCTATGATATAATATACAAAGTGAAGAAAGCAGATGAAAACCCATATGTGTTACATTGCCTTCATTATTTTATGTGCATTTGTAGTTGCAATGTGTGTGTTTATAATTGGGTACATGAGGGAAGTGGGAAAGATATTAAATATACAAGGCATAATCAGTATAGCCCTATATGTGCACATGTTCCCATACACACTTTTTAAAGCAAATGTACAAACAAACAAACAAACAGCACAGTTGGCTTCTTGAGTTGTTTGAAGTATCTATAAACCGGTGTTTTTGAGGTCTCCAAACACAGTCCCCTAAAATGACTTGAAGTTTTACAAGTTACAATTTATACAATTGAAGCATTTTTCTCTGGTATATTTCCCTGTATGAAATAGAACTTAAACAATTTTATATTTCAAGTTAAGAGTTACTAGGGGTCGACAGTCACTTTCATTCTCCCTGGCTAGTGTTTGAAGGCAGGAACACTATTTTCTTTAACACTACCTGCTCCATCCTATAAAGAGCAACACCCCATCACGAGGCGTCCACTGAAGCAATTTCTTATTGCTGAAATTTTAATGCCTTTCCAGGATAGAAAAAAGAGGGAAGGAAAGACCCAGCAGTGATTTAAGACAATGGCTCTGGTTTGAAGCATCTTGCTACTTAGAGGAGCATCATATTTCACAGTGTATTTGCAGAAATGCTTCACGGCACAAACTCCTATTTCATGTCCTTGAAAGCCAATGAAGTAACGGAATTTCTGTTTCAGTGCCCAACTGATCAATGATCTTATGACTTTTTAGAGTTGCCATCTGTCTTGTGATATGCCTTTACTGTGTTGATGTGTGGTGACTAATACCTAAGTGTATTTTTTTGTCTCCTGAAACTGTAAATTATTCTTAAAATATGTCTACAGGTACTTACATTTATTTATATGTAACATATTTTCTTAATTTTATTTAGAGACATACATAAATCAAATTCACTGAAAATATGTTTGGAATTTAGTGTAAATCCTTCTGGGCTTGGCCTTTAAGTCAGCATACAGGGCACCAGCTATGAGGCAGACTGTATTCCAGGCGGTAGTTACCAAGATAAATAAGATATACACCTTGCATTTTCAGAGCTCATAGGTGTCAGAATTTGTGAGAAAAAATTGAAATAATGCCTAAAATGTATTGCTTTTTTACCACCAATCTTTCTTCTTTTGATTTTCCTCCTTACCACATTTCATATAGTAGAAAATTTTTAAAAATTTCTATATCTCAATGATCTCATCGGCAAAATAGAGATATTAGTATGTTATCTTATAGAATATGTGAAGATTAAATTCATGAATTTATAATGATGCAAAGCATATTCATCCCTGCACAAATTGGGTAAATTGTTATTATTATTAACCTTAGCATTATGTGAAAAAGCAAACAACTAAATATTTCCATATTCTGCAATAAACATGAAACAGAAACACATTTAGGGGAATAAGGTAAAAAAATTTTTGAAGTGGCCAAGAAAACTGTCGGAGATGTGACACTTCAAAAAGATAAGGAGAAAGCCGGGCGTGGTGGCGCATGCCTGTAATCCCAGCACTCAGGAGGCTGAGGCAGGAGGATTGTTGTGAGTTCGAGACCAGCTTGAGCTACAAAGTGAGCTTAAGGCCAGCCTGAACTGCATAGTGAGACCCTGTCTCAAAAAGACAAAAAAAAAAAAAAAAAAAAAAGATAAGGAGAGAAGGTGTATATCTTAGTTTCTCATTGATGGGCCAACATACCCAGTACCCACAAGTTAAAAGGGAAAAGAGATATTTCAGTTCACAGTGTGCAGAGGTTTCAATCCATAAGTTGGCTGGTTCCAATGCAGGGCAGCATATCAGAGAGACATCGCAGAAGGGAAAGAGCCCATGGCAGGGTAGGAAGGATGTAGCAAGTCAGCAGCTTGCTGCAGTGAGCCTGCCTTTCACCTTTTGTTCCATCCAGGGGACAAGCCTTGTCTGTGATACCACTCTTACCCAAGTTGGGTTTCTGGTTTCAGTAAATTCATTCAACAACACCAAGAGCTATGGTAATTCTAAGCATTGGACTTAATTTAACACTACACCCTCTTACTTCCAGCATTCCATACCCTAGATTTGGCCAGCTCTGAAAAGCCTACAAGGCTTTGACGAGATATCTGCACATAAACATTATCAGCATATTTTCTCCAGGTATACAAAGGAAATAATAACATCCAATGCATAGAAAAAGCATTAGAAAAGTCCGGGTACTTGAGCAAGCATGTGCCTCTCATTGACAATGGCAGAGGCTATGTGTGTAACTGAGAGTAGACTACCATAAATGGTCAAATCACAAAGAACCCTGAGTAAGGCACTAGGAACTCAACTCACTCATGTAGAGAATGGAATCTCCAAAGGGATTTTAAAATTGGAATGGGTGTGATTAGATTTATATTTTGGAAAGATTTTCCAAGGTACAGGGAAAATTAAGGTGGTAGCTGAAGGAGAGTAAGATTTGAGTCTAGAAGGCTTTCATAATTGTTTATATGAGAACAATATGATTGACAAATGAGATTATAGCAATAGAAATGGAAAGGAATGAGCAGAGCTCAGATATATTGGGGATGTTGAATTGATAATGCTATAGAATACTTTGGGTGGAAAGGTGAATTAGAGAAAGGCAGGGCTATGGAATGATGATCTGATTGGTATTTTGGACCATTTGATAGGTGACAACAGTACCAGCAGATCTTATGGGCATAACCTAAGAGCTGAGTAGTGGCAGTGTGTTGGGTGGCTGAAGATGCGATTCTGGACAGAAATAATCTTCTCTTGGTTTGATGGAAAGAGAAAACTGAAAAGAGGACATGAGAAATGTGTAAGAAGCCTGCAGCTATAGCTCAGAAGCAAGTGCCTGGCAGGTTCAAGTCTGTGACTTAAATTCCTGGTATCACCCCCCACACACACACACAGACAGACAAAGAAATGTGTAAGAAGGAATTTAGTGTTACAGAGTCTAAGTAGAACCAAGTATCACAAGAGACTTCTTAACTTCAGAAAGTTGTTAGTGACCCTAGTGAATTATTTTGAAAAAAATAATAAAAAAAAAGAGAAGGGAGTATAGGTAAGTAGAAAGTATGAAAGGTTGTAGAAATGAGGATATTTTTCCCTAAATAAAAAAAAATACACTTCTGGACTTATATATGCTACAGAAAAAAGAAGCCACTAGAAAGATGGAGATAAAAAGAAACAGATGATATAATCAAACATTCTTTTGATATGACAATGAGTTTTGAACCTAATAATAGGATTAATTTTCAACAAGAGAAGAGTGTCCTGTTCATGCATACAGGGGCAAGAACACAGAGCATAGGAACAGACTAGGTTGTTCTAGGAAGAAGAGTGTGGGGGTGCTCACATCTGATTATTTGTCTGTGAAGTAAAAGGTGAGGTCAGCTGAATGATATTACAACTGCGCTTTATTATTTTTTCTTTCGTACTGCTATTACTGCTTTGCCCAACTCCCAGAGACCACACAGTAAAATATATTGTATTTTAAATAATCTCCAGATCCTGTAGGTTTCTTCAGATATTTCTAGCTAGTGCTTTTAGTTTTCTTTTCTCTAATGTAGCTATATCAGCTAACAGGCTAGCAATATGATAATTTATTTTGATCCCATGACCATGTATTCTTTATTTTCAGACATTTGTTATAACCCTTGTAGACACACCATCACGTTGCTGGTTTGATTAAGGTTGTCTTTGTGCTGTCTGAGAATATTAACTGGAGAAAGAAAGAAGTCACTTTCCATAGGGGAGATCTTCAGTATATAAAAGTTCTTAATTCTTCATGCAGAGTACCGAATGGGTTTGCTCGGTGTGTGCCTTCCACTCAGCACGGCTTAACTCTGCCTAGGTGTTTGCTACACAGCTGCAAAGTACATCTCTACTAATAATTACCTAAAATTGTAGTACATCAAATGAATGCACTGAAGATTACAAGAGTTAATATATTTTCCAGGTTTGGGTGGAAAAATGTACTTGAAATCTGGTTGGATGATGCCAGACTTCAGTTTCTGTAGATCTCTGGCACGTCTTTATCCCTCTCTCTTACTGGATCTCATCTTTTTGGTGTTGGGCAGCTAAGCAGAACAAGCCTGTTTTCTCCCCATACAGCACTACAGTAAACAACTCCACATTGCTGTCGTTATCTTGGCAATGCCAATTATCTGTAACCTATTTAATTTTTCTGTGAAACCAATGCTTTGCAAAGTCTTTGAACCTGTCATGCTACCTGAGAATAAGCTTTCATTTCTAGTCTCAGCGACACTGATTAAGTGGAAATAACATTCAACTGGAGCCATTGATTGAGTTCTATTTTGTTTAAATTCTAGAATGTGAAACTTGAACAACCTATTCCCTGTGTCTCCATTTTATTCACTTATAAATATGTGTCACCCAAGTCAGCAGGGTAGTTTATTTTTTTTTAAAACTAGTTTAATTGATACATAGTGTGCACACCATAATGCAGGCTTATAAAGTATAAAATGACATAGTTTTTGGTACATTTATATTGTTGTATAAAAATCGTCATATTCTAATTTTAAGCTATTTTCATTATCTTCGCCAACAAAGCCTTGCTACAGATACATTTATTTATCATAAATTTTGTAAAAAGTGGTATACTTTGTATTTTATTTTCCCTTAAGTTTCAGTTAATATATGCTGCAATGTATAATAATTATATCTATCTTGGGGAATTGGTACATATCTACATGTCATATTTGGGTCATTTCACGCCTTCTCTCCTCTTTCCCTTACAAGATCTCCTTTCTATGTCTACCAAATCTACCTCCCACTTTCCCACTGTCTCTCTTTTATTTTGCTCTTTATTTATTTTATTTAATTTAAAACATATGACCATCTATGTTTCATTTGTTTAACTTAGTATTATGGTCACAAGATTTATCTAAGGGGCCAGGGAGATGGTTCAGTGGAATAAGCACTTCCCTGGCAAGCATAAGGGCTTGAGTTCAATCCCTGGTTCCACCAAAAAGAAAAAAAAATGCATATAACCAAATGTATTGAAAAAATATTCATCTGTTTTCCTATAAATGACTGAAATTTATCCTATTTTGCATCTGAGTAGTATTCTATTATGTACACTTAGCATGTTTTCTTTATCTGTTTATGGAAATGTCGGCCACTTTCATACTTTAGCTATTGTGAATTCTGCTACCATAGACATGGGTATGCATGTATTAGTGTAATGCAATCATTTTAATTGTTTCAGGAAGATACCCGGAGGAAATATAGCTTGTGTGTCTTAATTTCTTTTTTTGTTACTGTAAATTATGATTTATTCACTAGCCCGTCTTTGGCATGTATATTTACAAATTAACTTAATTTTAAATTAAGGCTCTTAAGCTATGCCTAATTTATTTTATTTTACAGAAAAACAAAAACACTGATGTAAAATTTCTCCTACAAGATGGTAGGAGACTGATATTGCCAGTCCTACATATAACCCACTACTGTTATGGGCTACTGGAATATATTTGATTATTTTGCTGATTCACACACCTACAGTACTTAAATGGCAATGGAATACTCATCTCTGACAAAACTAAACAAAAAAGGGGATACAAATGGAGGACCACTTTATGTCTGTATATACAAATTAGGATAGAATATAGCTACTTTTTCTTAATTCAATGAGAAGAAAGATTTGTACTAATAGTGTTTGGACAGGATATCATGTCTGCATCTTGTACTATGAATAACCACTAAGAAGACAACAATGTGCAATGTACTAATTATTGTGACTGTCCTCCTACTAATTGGTTTTGAGACTGTCTCATTGCTATTTGTTTCTCAATAAAATTAATAAAAAATGAATGTAAGCATTATGCTGCAAATGCATACTAATAAAAATAAAAATTGAGTAACTGTCCTACTTTAAAAAAGACTATAAGAGAGTAATAATGATTAGTACATTGGGTGTTGTTATCTTCAAAGTAGTTGCTCATATTACAAGATATAGGTGTGAAAAATGATCAAGAATATAGGCATAAACCTTTCTTTGCAATGAACTATTAGCAGTTAATAGTATAAAACTAGCTTAGCTGCTATATACATATTTTTCTTTTCTTTTCCTTCTTTTTTCCTTTCCCCATTCTAGTTTCGCTTTCCTTGTGAGCAGTTTATTCTCATTTCCTAGTAATTATTGTACATTTTGTTCCCAGTTTACTTTTTGAGCTTCTTATACTACAGAGACAATACAATATTTTCAAGTATAAGATTGATTTATTTCACTTATTTCACCTTGAGTATGGACTCAAGTTGCATCCATTACCCTATGGTAATGTCTTAATGTTTATCCTTCTTTATAGCTGAATAATGTTCCAAAATTTATCTGCAACACATTGTTCTGCTGTATACTTGAGTGCATGTATATCACTGTGGTATGATGTTAGAGTGTTTTACTTAGCTTAATGCTTTCAAAGTTTACATGGCTCTTTTACTTAGCTTAATGTGTTTGAAGTTCATTCATGTTATAGCATGGGGCTGCGGGATGGCTCAGTGGAATAAGCGCTTCCCTGGCAAGTGCAAGGACCTAAGTTCAATCCCCGGTTCTGTCAAAAAATAAAAATTAAAAAAAAAATCCATACTCATGTGATAGCATGTACTTTCATATTTTTTCACTAAATCATATTTCAACCTGTAGATACGCTGCATTTTGTTCATCCATTGGATTTCAGACAATGGACTGTTTTTTGTTTCCTGCCTGTTATGAATTCTGCTACTGTGAGCCTTTGTGCATAAGCTTTCATGGGTGACATATGTTTTCATTTTTCTTTAGTAGACTCCAAGGAGTAGGATTGCTTCATATAGCAATTTTGTATTGATATGGTAAGTTTGTGCTTAACAGTTTAAGAAAGCACCAAATTGTATTCAAAAATAAATTTATCATTTTAAGTTCTCATTGATAAGTTTTTTCTTTTCTTTTTTCAGTACTGGGGATCTAACTTAGGAACTTGCATTTGCCAGGCAGGTGCTTAAACATCTGAGCCATCTCCCTGGACCCTTCACTGATGATAATTTCATGACTAGAAGATTGAGTTAAAAATCAGAGAAATAAATGTTAAAATGTTACCTTGTATATTTTTATCATCCTGTTTTTTTAACTCCTCCTATTGGCCATGACTCATCCACATGGATGACACAGGCAAAGGATCTACAGAATAAGGTACAGGACTATAAGATAAACCCTGAGGGGACTTCACTGACCTCATAAGAAATATAAAATACATGTGTTGGTATATAAGTCTTGCTCTATCTAGGTCTTAACCATCCAGCAGAAAAGTATAAAAATGAAGTATACATTGTGGGGCCATAATATTAAGCTGAGCTGTAAATGGCTATTTACAACAACTTCTTCGGATAACTCACTATTGTAGCGGAATGCTGGACTGTGTTGGATTGTGTTGTTGAGTTCAAGCACCTAAGTTCGTTAAATGACAATGGAGTGCCCACCTTTCACAGATGTAGACAAAGGAAGGGGTATAGGAAGGAAGAATCATGATGTGTGTATATAGACAGTACAGTGGGGATAGATAATGCTGTGCTTCTACATAATCCTATGAGAGGCAAGATTTGCACTAATGGTAGTTGGACAGGATATTATGCCAGCTTCTAATACTATGTACAACCACTAGGAAAATAACAAGGTAGAAAGTATTAATTATTGAATCTTTGATGTAATTCAGGTATAAAAAAATAAGATAAGCAAACAGCTACACTCTCTTTATTGATAAGAGTCATATGCTATAATAATGTCTGTAAGTATAATATCATGTATGTACCTTCTATGATACCAAAACATTATGAAAACAGTTTGCAATGTATTAATTTATCAAATCCATCTTGTCAAGTTATCTTAAAACTGTCTCATTGATATTTGTACTTCAATAAAACAAAAATTTAAAAAAGCAACTAGTAAAGAAATAGTTATCATTAAAAAATAAATCTTCAAGAAATCTTGTAGAGCATGTATTAAGATAATTCATAGGTTTAAAGCTTTTAGCTCAAAGGCTCTTGATTTGCAGTAAGGGTATCATGAAACAATCTAGTATATTCAGGGGAATTCTCCAGTTAACTGTTTTTATTTAGGTAGCTGGGTTAACCTTGACCAGCTGTCTCTTAGGGTACCAGTGAATGATAGGTAGGTGAAATTGCAGTTGTGGTCAATAGGACCCCAAAATGACTTCTAATATAAGTTGTTATGGTTATCCCAGTGGTGAAGGATGATTAGTTTGGTTCACATTAGCAATAATTCCTTTGCCTGAATTACAAACTTTGCAGAAGTTCATATGAGTATAACTTAGAGAAAAGGTTGCTCTACCCATTGTATCCATTTCACTCAAGACTGTATTGTTTTGGAGCAAGAATCTTACACTCATTTGGTTCTGAAGTGTTTCTGTTCTACCTATAACTTGATATATGGTCATAGTATTGAATAATCAAAACAGAAAATTCAATAGAAACATATTTCAATTTGAATTCTGAAAGCTAGGAATTACTGTTTATTGAGCATTTATCTTTTATATAGATAATTATCATTCAATAAAGGTTATGAGAAGTGTTTTATTCACTTTTCTGTTAGTGAATAAATGAAACTCAAGTTATTTGCATATTGGGCATCTAAGAGAGATAGAAGCTCATTGTTTTTTAAACTAAACTATTAAACCAAAGAAGTAAGGAAAAATACAGTCAGTTCAATAATGAAACAATTTTACTTTAAACCTTTATTGTTAGGGAATTATTCTTTTTTATTTTTTTTTGTTAGGGAACTATTCTTACTGACAAATTTTAATAATTATTATTTGAGGCATAAATGTTTATCATAATCATTTCACAAAATAAAATTATTTTCATGGATTATTAAAGTAAAGGGTTTCTGGCATTAAATATGAATAAATAGTTTTCTGTGAAGGATGATTGAAATCCTTTAAATTTCTGGTTTTTAATTGGGGGTATATGATAGGATTACCTGAGAGTTGTTTAGATATTTTTGCCTGAATATAAGATCTATATCTTTACAAATTAAAGTAGGATTATCAGTGGTGGCCAGATATGGTTTGGTACACAAATCAACAAAATAAAAACTTCTCAGATCATTCATACTATTGCTGCTGGCTAAATATTTCTCTGAATTCTAAATATCTGATCACAATTTCCCCTCTAGTTTTACTCACTGTAGCCATTACCATAAGTGTCTCTGCTTGCATTCTAGAAAGCATTAATGTATAATAATAATAAATATAAGACATGGCAATTTAAGATGAAGGTAAAGAGGAATACAAACTAATAAACTGCATTAATAGAAAGGAAGGTTTGGGAAAATATAGTAAGGGCATTATCAAATATACTTTAAAGCTCTTTAGGTGATGAAAAACAAGAAAATGATAGGTTTATTTCATGAAAAATATTTGATTAATTTAGCAGTTAGTTGACTTCTTTATTCATTGTCTAATAAGTGAATGGAATTAAAATTGGTACAGATGAATGTGTTAGGGTTCATTAAAGGCTAAGATTTAATACAATCTATCTATCTATCTATCTATCTATCTATCTATCTATCTATCTATCTATCTATCATCTACCTATCTATCTATCATCTATCTACCTATTATCTATCTATCTATTATCTATCTATCTATCTATCTATCTATCTATCTATCTATCTATCTATCCATCTATCTATCTCTACTATCATGTATCTGGTGTATAAAGGATTTCTAAGGTAGGCTTACAGTGGCTACCTGCAGAGTTAGGGGAAAAGGGAGTACAAAAGAGTTGTATGGGGCTCAAGAGATGGAAGATGCCACTAAAGTCAATCACCTAGGGCTGTTTACAGAGTCCTGGAAGCTAAATCTGGAAGCCAACAAGTATGCACTGCATTGTAGAAAAGTCTCCACTAAATGCCTGGAGATGGATATGCAGGGGCCATGGCAAAGACTGCTGCCCCATTGAAGACCTGGAAGGGCACAATGCCCTCTTTTCCCCTTTTTTATTCCTTCCAGACTGCAAGTCCACTTGTCAGTGCCACTCACGTCCAGGATGGGTCTTTCCTGTTCAGTAAGTCAGTTTTTCAGACATGCCCAAATGTCTGAATAATCCACTATGTGTTTTTTATTTGAGGTGACATCATGATTAACTATCACAACAGATACTAAGAAAATGAGGACTAAGCTCCTCTAAATTAATTAAACTGGGAAAAATAAGTGTTTTGGGTGACAAATTATAGAACATTCTCAGTAGAATGAAAAGCACCAAAACTAACTATAAACATAGAAAAATTATAATTAAGAACCTCAGTCTGTAAAATTAACCAGAGTAAAGCTTAGTATGGTAAAAGTTCTAGATACTAGGCACATGCAAAAACTGAGTCTCACTGTTCACTTGAAATTTTTAGTGTGGCAAGCCTCTGTGCTTGTAATAAGGATGTCTTGGACTAAACAAATGAAATACCATTTATTTTTATTTGGATTTATTAATTTATGGTTAAATCTGGATGTGGTTTGTCCCCCAAGGGACATTGTTTTGATACTAACATTGTTAACAACTGACATCTAACATTAACATTTAGCATTGTGATAACTCAGCGTGGCAATGTTAGGAGCTGGTGGATCTCTGGGAGACGAAGGCTAGTAGGGGGTCTTTGGAGGCATCCACTTGAAAGGGCTAAACTGGCTCTTGTTGTGGGGCCTGTAGTTAATTCTCTCCAGTCAGTTGTTATGAGGGTGAGCATGACACTTTTCTTGGTCTTTCTTGCTTTTTGTTTGAGAAGTGATCTCCCTCCCATGTACACTCCTGCCCTGATGCTATCCAACACGAGACTGTCCCATGGTCATGCAAGTGGGTACTTCCCAGTTGTGGACTTTTCACATCTCAAATTATGAGCTAGAGTGCAAAATTAATTAAGAATTAGAAAATATTAAAAAGGAGAGAAAACTATTAAAGTCTTAACTTCTCCTTTCTTTAGACCAGCAAGAATCAGCAGTACAATTACTCAAGCTATCATATCTATATATGTAATATTATAAAATATTATTTATTATAAAATAAATATGCAAATACATTTATTATAAAAATATATATATACATTTACTCATATGATAGCTTTAGTAATTGTATATATATTTCTTTTTATATATAATTACAAATATATATATATATATATATATATATATATATATATATATCTTTTTCTCTTTCTTTCTTTTTTCTCCTTTTGTCCCTCACCTGAGCTTTTCCTTCTTTTCTGGTGGAAGAAAGTTGATAAGTTGATTTCCCTTTCATGGTATCCACTATACCTTTCAGATTTGATTTAGTCTTTCAGGTTCTTATACTAGGGAGACAATATGTTCTTTCATAAATAATTTTACTTTTTATCTAAGGACAAGAGATTCCAGGCTGCTTACTTGTCTCTGAGAAAGTTTGGCCAAAAGTGTTCACACCAAAGATTGGTGAACTAAGTCAAATAGACTTATTCTCTTGATATTTCAAACTAAAAACAAGGTGTGTTGGTAAATATCTATAATCCTAGCACCTTGGAGAATGCAGCAAAAGAATTTCTGTAAATTTGAGGCCAGCTTGGGGAACATAGTGAGTTCAATGGCAACTTGAATTACCTACACAGACACAATAAAAAAAAAAAAAGTAGAGCTTTCAAACTAGGTGTTTCAGGCAAAATCTAGAGAAAAGGACCTTCTCTATAGTTGAATCAAATTAATAGCAGAGAATTAATAGCTCATGAATTGCTGTGATGGAGGTTTTGAGAGATACTTGACCTGTGAATCACTCCCTTTTACCCTTAGCAAAAGTGTTCCATAATTAAGACTGGGTTTTCTTTGTAAGTTATATAAAGCTCTATCATTTGAATATTCAAGCAGAGAACAGGTAACTGTCAAATTTATTTAAAATAATTTCTTCAATGAAAACTTTTCTTGTATTTATTTTTGGGATCTTCTATTATTGAGGATAAATATTTGAAAATGGATTCAAGTAATATTCATAAAAGTAACAATGATAATGATGAGATCTACCCTATCTTCTGGTGCTTCCAAAGCAGACTAGGTAAGGGAAGAAATGGTCAGTGGGATGACTCTATCAGTTGCTGAATAATAAACTATTTTGACATATAGTGCTTCACTGTTCTCCTTCTATCATATAACTTTTGGGTCATAAATTCAATATTTTTTTCTTGTCTGGGTGATATTCTGTTTTGTCTTACATAGACCAAGACCTGTTAGTGGTATTTAACTAAAGACTATTTTTATCTTAATTATACATGATGGCTTTACACATATACCTGCTATCTCCATGGGAACATCTGAGTCCCTCTTCTTCAACTTTGTTTTTAAAATATCTCCTTATGGTCCTAGCTAGGACCTTCTTTCTAGCAAGGAAGTTGAACATCTATCTGATGGGTCGCCTAGGTCTCATGTGATCACCTAGGCTTTCACACTGGAATCCTCTTAAAGTGTACAGTAGGAGCTGGCATTTGGCTCACCCACTGTTTTTTCTCATGCAAGATTATCTCAACCACCAAAGAGTTCAGTAGAATGAAACAGATCATGTCTCTTAAGGAATCATAACCCTCTTTAGCAGTTAAAAATTATGACTCTATAACGAATGACAATTACCTCCTAATGTGTTATAAATTATCTCTTTGAATTCTAAAGGGATGTGTCTCAGATACTTTCCTGTTGCTGGGACAAAAATACCCAAAACAAGTTAAAGGAAGAAAGTTTGTTTCGGTTCACTGTGGAGGTTTCAGCCATAATTAGCTGGCTTCAAGGCAGGGTGGGATGGCAGGTAGACATCGAAGGAAAGAAACAGTTCCGGGCATGGCAGGCTGGAACCAGAAGCCCTCAAAGGAGGACAAAGGATGTCCCTCTGTAATTGTCCTACTTGAACTTTCCGGAATGGTGAAATTACAGCTATCACATCTACCTTGAGGTTTTTTTTTTTTTTTTTTTTTTTTTTTTTTAATAACATGAAACCTGATAAGAAAGGTTATTGAGAGGGTCAGCCACATAGCTCAGCAGATTAGAAAGTGTCTACTTAGGCAGACACAGGCACAGAGGTTAGATCCCCAGCATGCTGTGCCAGCCCCGCCCCTGGCCTGGGGTACCTTGAGACTGTGATTGAGACTAGGTATGTTGGCCCATGCCTGTAATCCCAGGGTTTGGGCAACTGAAACAGAAGGATTACTATGAGTCTGGTCTGTGCAGTGAGATGCTGTAAACCTTATGCTAAATACAAATAAATAAATAAATAAATAAATAAGAAAGGTCATTGAAATAATTTTCCATGGAAATTAACTTGATACATTTCTCCTATTGTAATTTAATTCTTTTGAATTTCCTTCCTTTTAAAATTTTTTTAAAAAATCATTTATTTATTTATTTATTTATTTATCTATTTATTTATTTATTTATTTATTTATTTATTTATTTATTTATTTATTTATTTAATACAGGGTCTTTCTGTGCAGCTTGCACTCCTAGTGATCCTTCTGTTTCAGTCTGTCAAGCTCTGGGATTATAGGCATGTGCCACCACATAATTTTGGTGGCTGGTGCAACAAGGACCACATTCTGGGGCTGGCATAGCATGCAGTACCTGGAGCGGAGCCCGGGTACTTGTCAGGCACGTCCTTAGACCACTGAGCTATCTCCCCAGCCTTCTTAAGAATTGCCCTTCTTAAAGTTATAAAAATTATTTTTGGGGTATGAAACATGTGATAAGCTTGTTTTCTATTTTGTTGTGAAATTATTCACAAATTGCATTTGTAAGCTGTGAATATGCCTTTGGTGTTATTTACACTTGAGAGAAGATTAAACATGTCTTTGTTTATATTAATTATGAAGCAGGCATTTGGGATTATTATTTGGTTTTATTCCTCTTATTTTATTTTTCCTCTTGGTAGGTGCTGGTTATTACTTTGCTTCAAGCTGCTGAGTTGCTCAGAAAGGAAATTGATGCTGACTATTCAAATATGTTGATTTGAATTGGCAGCATAAAGGAGTTTCAATGAAAATGCAATGTCATTTATTAAACTAATGTGTAATGAATTTAGACTGAATTGTGGTTTAAAAGATCCTTTGCAATTTTGTTTTGGTGCGTTAAAGACTAGAGAACTAAATTAATTTTATTGATCATTTCTCTCTATGTGAATCCTGGAGTTCCAGAACCAAAGGTCCTATCCCAGAGCCCTGCTGCTGTTCTCCCATTCCTCCCTTGTTGCAGGATTAGAAATCGCCAAGCTAAGACTGTTTCTGGCCACTGTTCCATTGGAAAATTGATAAATTGAAAAAGTAATTATCTCTTATGGGAATCATTGATTTCTTCTACAATGGACAACTTATGTGTAGTGTTATAAGTTCTCTGATCATACTTTCTGTTTTCTGCTATTATTACAACTTGTTCTGTTCAGGGTCTCAGCATCTTCAGCAGGTAAACCGGAGGCAATGTGTTTGTGCATTGTGAAGCTTCATATCTGAACAGAGGGCTCCTAATCTCTTGATCCAGGCCTTCTGTGATGCATCATGAAAGACATACACAAATGACTGCTTGTTTCTATTTGCGGAATTTAGAAAATGAGAGGATGGAGTCTGGTAGGTGAAAGCCTTCCTTCTTTCTTTCAAAGGATGGCAGAGTCTGCTAGATACATGTTAACATTTTCAAAGGACGTCTGAAGGCTCACCAGGGAAGGACAGCAAAGAATCTGAGTCTACAGATTACTTGTGGATTTGAATGAATCCACAAATTTTGGTCTAAAGTTTTTTGCCAGAAGTGATAAAATTCCCAGAGCATAAATAATGATACGTTTTCACTCTTTTTTTCCCCGCTTCTTCCTTATGTTCTGTGAGATTACATTTTCCCAACAAAATACTAGCACTTAAGCTTTTATTTTTCATCTGCCCCTTTGTAGGAACCAGCTCTACAACAGGCTGTACAAAGCTTGTTTCTTCCATATGTTGGAATTTGATTGAAGAATGTTTTTAGAATTGAATCAGCAGTATCTTAGTATATGAAATTTGATGATATTCAGTCTAGGGTACCATCTATTTCTATCTTTTATTCAGTCTTTTCTTTGCTAGTATAGCTGACTTTCATTTCTCTTGGAACATGGACAAAACTCTTAGACAAACATTGCTTATTCAGTTAAAGATTAGAGTAGGATATTTTAAGCTTCATATATTAAATTTTAGTTAATTTTAATTCTGCCTTCCAAATAGTAGCTTGGCATTAAGTCTGATAGAAATCATGTAATATTTTCTCTGCCATGTGATCTGTAAGATAGCGGTGGCATGTGGAGCCCTCTGTTAGCAACCTCCTTACCTCAGCACTGAACATCAAATTAAATTTTTTTTTTTTGGTTGTACCAGGGATCCACCTCAGGACCTTGCTCTTGCCAGACAGGCACACGCTGTACTGAGTTATCTCCCTGGTGCTGGTTATTTTTTCTAAACTGAAACCTCAATTCAAGTTTAATTATAGTGTTGGCAATTTGTGAGAAATAAGTGGGTTTTGGGCTGCAGTTTGGTACTTTGTCTCTATAAGGTTTGCCATCACTGCTTTAAAATTTTACTCTTTGAGATTTCAGTTATATATATATATATATATATATATATATATATAAAATTTATCTCACAATTTTTATTTACTAAATATATTTTAAAGGGAGTACAATCTGAAAAGAAGTTTAAGATAATTATCCAAATTTTAATTTTATTAAAAATGGTATGAAATTTTTTTCAGCTAGAATCTAAGATCTCAGTTACCTTTAATAACTCAGTTTATTGCTTGGTCAAAAATGATATATTATCAAGCATATTATATATATTTCTAGAATTTTCTGGATAAAATAAATAAAAATATTGAATGGAGAATTCCAGAACTAAACAATTCAAGTTTTAAATTATATGCCATTCTGAGTAGTGTGAAGAAACTTCATGCTTTCACGCACTTTTGATCTCTATTAAAATAGTATCAATGGGGGTCAGGGAGATGGCTCAGTGGAATAGAAGTGCCTGCTACTTCCCTAGCAGGCACAAGTTCAATCTCTGGCTCCACAAAAAAAAAAAAAAAAAAAAAAAAAAAAAAAAAGATAGTACCAATGTATGTGAAATGATGTGATGTGAATCATTTCTTGGTTATCCACATTTTGTTTGCAGCTTTCCTGTACCTCTCTTAATGATCAGATTGACTATTATAACAGTATTTGTGTTTCAATGAACCTCAGGTAATAGCCTAACTCTTCATCACAATGCTCCCATTATTCATCTCACTCTGTCTTATCAATTAGGCTTTGTATCATATCATAGCATCACAGGAAAAATGAATACAATACTGCAGAATGAAACTTTTATTATGTCTTTATTACAATATGCTACAATCATTCCATTCCGTTCTATTGTTAATCTCTTGTTGGGCCTAATTTGTAAATTAAACTTTAAAATTGGTATGTATAGGAAAAATATATAAGTATATGTGTGTGTGTATTTTTCAGTACTATTTTGGTTCCAGGCTAACACTGAGAGTCTTAGAATATTATCTTTGTATAATTTAAAGGAAAAATGAATTTTAATTGATTTAGGGTTTAAATTGGCGATAACCACAAAGGTCAGCATTACAAATCGTAACAAAATTTTTATCGGAACCAACTTTATATTTTAGATATTCCTATGATTTCTGTTGTACTCCAATGTTGTATAGAAGACATAATTCTAAAAATAAAAATAGTTCTAGTTGTATACCGATATCTAGGTAGTATTTTATTTCATTAATTTTATAATTTTTTATTTGATTTATTAAATGTATTTTAAAGGACATAAAATCTGAAAGGAGGCTTAAGATATTATGTAAACTTTAATTTTGTTAAAAAGATATAAAAAGGTTTTCCGCTAGAATATAACATCTCTGTTACCTTTAAGATCTCAGTTTATTGGTTGCTTAGCTTTCTACCTGTTTTCAAAATTTAAGGTACTATAATTCTATGGGAGGCAGGATTTGCACAAGTGGTGGTTGGACAGGATATTCTGTTAGCTTTTTGCACTATGGACAGCCACTAGGAAGATAACAAGGTAGAAAGTATTAATTACTGAGGCTGTATTATAATTCAGCTTTAAAAAATAAGATAAGTATACAGCTACACTCTCTTCATTCATTGATTAGAGACATCTGCTCGAATAGTGTTTGTAAGTAAAGTACCATGTACAACAACAAACCACTATGAAAACATTTTGCAATGTATTAATTATTGAATCTGTCCTGCTAGTTTGATTTGGGACTGTCTCTTTGCTATTTGTTCTTCAAGAGAGAAAGAAAGAAAGAAAGAAAGAAAGAAAGAAAGAAAGAAAGAAAGAAAGAAAGAAAGAAAGAAAGAAAGAAAGAAAGATACTGTGGAATTCCAGTGCCTCCTCAGTGCTAGGAATACAGCCACTAGATTTTGGGCTGTCAGGTTCTATGGTCCTTGTATTGGGAATCAAAGCTGGGTCCTTGCAGACCCTAATGTGGATCTCAGTTAGTAAACAATGTTTGAAAATGTATTAAAGTAAGTTAAACTTGAGTCATTTGTAGGCAAATGGATGCACCTTGAGACCATCATGTTTAGTGTAATAAATGGGATGTACAAGCTTAAATATTGCATGATGTCTTCTCATGTGGGAAGCCTGAAATATAAAGACCAAAAGAAAAGATAGAAAATAAGAAGTAGGGAGGCAGGCACTTCTCCAATGGGAGGGAGATCCAGACATGGAGAGAGAGGGAAAAACAAGGAGGAAAAGGGGCTGAAAAGAGAAGCCGATTATGTTATGTACATGCGCCAATTCAAAGGTAGGGCAGTGTACTGAGAAAAAAATGTCTGAAGAATAATAGCAAAAATTTATTACATGTATTTTATAAACTAGGCAGTGACTAATGTCTTTAAAATAATTTTTGCTAGACTCTTTTTAAATATGGAAGAAAACTGATGCTTACAGAAAGTCAACTTACTTGAATTTATCTAGTTGTTAAATTGCAAAAGTGAAATGTTCTTTTGTTTTCTAACTCTAATCCTGGATGCTATGATTGGTTGCTTCTCTAGTTAAAACCTTAACCTGACAGTCACTGTTAAGGTTTTCTTCTAAATGCCCCTACAAGGTCTGCATTCATTGTGAGGCGTTTAGGGGTGACTGGTTCCTGAGTGTGTGATGCTGCATTATTCTGTGATTGGCTTAGCATTATTCTGGATGTGGATGATGGATTACTGAAGAGGGCAGGTTTTTCCTGGGTGGGTTGGGCTCAACCAATAGGCTTGTAGCTTGGATGAAACAAAAAATAAAAGCAGAAGGAAGGAAGCTGCTTCGTGCTTGCGACATCACGAAGTTTTTCCTTTGCTCACTCTGTCACTGTTCTGCCCTGCCTAGGAGTCAGCCAGCTCTTCATCAAAACCTCTATATAATCTGCTGAAACAAACCTTTTCTCTTTTAACTTTGGTTTCAGAATATTTTGTTCCCACAAACAAAACAAAACAAAACAAAACAAAAAAACTGGCTAAGCTAGTCACTCTTAGAATAATCTAATTGGTTAGCTAACTAAATTGATTTTTAGTGGCTGAGAAGCCTGACTCATTTGAAGTGAAAGTTAAATACTCTTTAAGAGCCCATTTCTAGGAGTAGAACAGGACCCAGAGAGAAAGGAAATAAAAGTAGCAGAAAGGGAGGAGAACATAGGGGCAAAAATGAAAGAATGATCTCTGTCTCCTAAGAGTTTCTGGCCAATAGTATAAATGATGGTAGAGTAGTTGTAGCTCTACCAGGAAATAATTCAGTTCTGGAGGACAGAAAAAGAGTTCTACTAACCAGCAACAAATGGAGTTATTATCATCCTACTTGCTATTAGTGCACAAATTATTAGCAGATTTTAAATTCTTAAATTGCCCTCTGTTTAATACAACAGAATATTATTACTTGCATTAGACATGTTGTGCCCATTTTAATTTAAACATAAAATTTTGTCGACTGCCAATTTATTCTTCATATGCCTAGAAATCTGTACATAAAAATTGGCCTTATTTTAAATTATTTTAATCTTTGTTAATCATGTTCAGGTTCAGGCTTCTTGGCATGGAAAAGATCAGGAAAAGCCCAATACGTGTCCTGTTTCAAGACCTCCTGTATTTCCAGTTGGCTAGTACTTACTTTGCAAATAAATATGATCCTACAGATAATTTCATTTTCCATTTTAAAAGAGTCTTTCAACAGAAAACATTTTATTTCAGACACAGCTAATGTTGCCTGATTGCTGAAAGTTTTATGTAGTTTAATTTAAATAACATGAAATTTCAGGTGAGGGCACAAAGAATACTTGGCTGGAGGCAAGATCACTTTACACAATTTTAGGTTTAACTTTTTCTTTCTGTCTTTGAGACAGGGCCTTGGTGCACAGCTGAGGCTGGCCTTGAGCTCATTTTTTTGCCGAGGCTAATGTGAAGCTCAAGGATCCACCTACCTCAGCCTCCTTAGTGCTGAGATTGCAGGTGTGCACCTCCATGCCCAGGTACACAATTTTAATTAATTAATTTACTTTTTTAAAAATTTATTTATTACAGTGTCTCGCTACACATTACGGATTCTTTTTTGCGGGGGCCGGGGGCGGGGGTCAGCTCAGCCCGCCCTGGGGGGAGGGACTGGCATGGCATGTGGTGCTGGGGATCGCACCGCGGACCCTGAGAGCTTGCCTAAGCAGGCGCTTTAGACCGCTGAGCTATCTTTCCAGCCCTAATTAATTTATTTTTTTACGTTTTGTCACCAGGCTTATGTTTCTTGCCCTCCTTTCTATAGATCCTATTGCCTGTGAATCCATCATATATGTTCTTTTCAAATTTTCTATGCCATAAGTTTGTATTCACGTTTGTAAAAATAGTATCTATGTTTTCTTGGGTATATATTTAGTAGCCACAAATAATATGCTGTGATTTCATTCTATTTACTTTTTCTCTCAGGAAAATAGTCCTAAAGTCTTAGTTCCTATATGGGTGTAGTACCAGTTCAGTTCCATCAATTGCTTCACTGCTTTCTGCTTTCTACAGAGAGCACCTATGAGTTAATATCTTCCTGTGAGTTACTTCTTCCCTGCACAACCATGTCAAGTATTTCTCTGGTGAATACACCGAGAGATTGAATTATTATGTGCCAAATTATACAATAATGAATAACAAATTTTACTGCAAAATGTGCGCACACATTTGCACTGCCACCAGCACAGCTAGAGAGCCACTTTATGAATATTTGCCAATAGATGCTGTTTAGTATGCTATTTCTGTATACTTAGGAATATGAAATGATATAGTGTGAATCTACTTTTCCCTTATCTATCAGCCATTTTCTGTTTTTCTTTTCTCAGAGTTGTTTTTCTTAATTCTCATTTGGCTTTCATAGTCTACTGTGTTACTTCCTTTATGGAAGTGATGTACATTATAGCTACTGTTTTTTTCACTCAGTAATTCACATGGAGGTATCTGGTCTAAGATATCTTTAAGTTGTTGTCTCTGGAGTCCACTACTGGAGGAAGTTTATGCTTTCATGAAGTAGTCAACTGTTCTTTTAATGTACAATTCTAGTCTTTGTTTAAAATTCCTGTCTCAAACCAGACAAAAATTCTTTTTTTTTTTTCAGACAAAAATTCTTTTGTTTCCAATTTAGTTTTACCTTTGTGCCAGTTTTTATTTAGAAGACTCATTCATTTATTTTATTGTTTATTGTTTTGTTTTCAAAGCAAATGACTGAGACCCAGTTTACCAGCTTTCATAAACCTAAGCTTAACATTACACATTTAAGCCACTGTCAAAACTTTACTGAGTTGCCAGCATCCATGCACAACTAGAAAACATCCTCAAATTTGTATTTAAGAACCAGAAATATATTGCCATTAATGCATATCTTCCATTACAAAATACTGAACAGAATGGAAATCATTGCTGTGGAGGACCCGTCCTGGCAATGTTAACTTCTCAGCAGGTAGATACTACATGGCTCACATGTCAAACACAATGGAAAGCAGATCCATGCTGGTGCTAGAGTACAGTCTTGTCCTAGCACTGCTCTAGTGTCAAGGCTTACCCTGGATCACATTTAATAAAAGAGTAAAGTGCATACAGAGACTACAGTTTTAAAGACAAAAAATGGTCCTACTGTGTGGTCCTAACAATAAACCAAAAAGTCTAAGAGGGGCTCTGATGAGCTGTTTATAAATACTTTAGATTATGTACAGTTATACTGAATGTTGAGTTCATCTGAAATCTTTGAAGAAAATGTTTCTGTTAATTCTTAAATGGTGTTTGTTATAGTTTGATATTTCTGTTAAATGCGTACATTGAATTACTTGTTTTCCAAGTGTAGCAGCTGCACCTTACTATTTATTAAGGACTTTACCTGTCCATCTTCTTCAACTTCTACTCTTTCTTGACCATTCTTGACAATTCTCTTTGTGGTGGTTTTTCTACTATGAATAATTTTAGCAAAAATTGATATAGTTTTGAAGTTACCCATCCTTCTGCAGCCAAGTGACGTGGATGAAAATGAAGTGAGGCCCCCATGACCTAGGGAATCAAATGAAAAAATCCTGTATCAAATGAAGAAAATCCACCTCCCAAGGATGGAAATCCACTGCAGGTGAAGAAAAAAAGAGCCTGTACCATGGCTTCTGCTTTCTTGGGGATCCCTTTGGTTCCCAAAAATGCCTTCAAATGGGTCTTTATTCCCAAAGAAGTTGAATGAAAATGGGTCGCTTCCACTAACAAATTCCCTGAAGACATCTGGGTTCTAGAAGGTGAACCCAAACTTAGATGGACTGTCCCAGTGGCCCTCACCTCCTCCATGACCATTTAATCCTTCTTTGTCATAATTGTCATAGATGTCCCATTTTTTAGCATCTGATTACTATATGCCACTTGTTCGAATTTTTGCTCAGCTTCTTCTTTCTTCTCAGGATTATTATGTCTTGCCAGTTTCTCATATGTTCCCTTGATGTTCCTGGGGAAAGTGTACCTCTGCACATCTAGAACTTCATAGTAGCCCACCATGTTTGATCAGTGCTGGGACTAGTCTGAGGCAATGGACTACCTGTGGCATAAAGGAGGAGACGTGTGGTGGGTCCTTTCACTGCTCCAGAATGGTCCACTGGTGGTGGCTGTGGTGATTCCTCATGCTTTCCTTTCTTATGTATTTATTTTTGTAAAAGATGAAGATCTTTTTGTTGTTGCTGTTCATTCACTAGTCAGAGTTCCAATACCATTTCATATCCATTCTCTATTTGCTATACTATCTCTTCATTCATTAAATTTCAGTGTTGTTTTTCATTGATTTTTTGTGTCATATGTTGGTTTTGCATTGGCACAAGTAAAAAAAGTCCCCCAAGAGCAAGCCTACTCATTTTGTTCATCTCAGATGTTCTGCGCTCATAATTATGTTTTCCTCCTGTGTGTACTGTGTTGTCCAATGAAAAGAAATCATTGATTATTATTATTATCAAATAAATCATCAGATTATTTTCTGATTTCTCTGTATTTTCTGATCTAGTCTTCCAATCTCCTGCTTTCTCAACTGCTTTAGTGTATTGCTGGTATTGCAAGATGTTTTAGAATTGCACTAAAATTTTTTTCTTTCTTTTTTTTTCAGTACTAGGGATTGAACTCAGGACCCTGCACTTGCCAGACAAGCATTTATTCTACTGAGCTATCTCCCCAGCCCTGGGATTTCTTATGTAATTATAATGCATGTATTCTTATTTGTAGCTGATATCTGATTATTTTATTCATTTTTATGCAGAAGTATGTATTTTGAAGAACTTTTGCCACAGGATACATTTATGACAATGTGCTGAATTTATTTCGTAGCTCTCTAAATACTAGTGGAGATAAATGCTACAGTAATTCCTCAAATATATTCAACAATGTATATCACAGTAATGCTGAAGACAATGATATTAATATGATTCTTAAAATTTCTATATGTGGTTGAAAGTTGGCATTTCTCCTTCAGATTATCTGTCTGGTGATAGTTTGAATTCTCTCAGTAACAGTATCAGCTCAAACTAGGCTAACTATTATGAAAATAAAACAAAACCTCCCAAAACTAAACTTTTGAAATCAAATTTTTCTTTGATTGTTGCACAAATAGCTGTTCGCAGACACTTATCCACAGATCATTCAGGTACTCCAGCCTCTTTGATCTGGAAAGACTAACTTAGCACCCCTTAAATGCAAAGGGCAGGGATGAAAAACGTGCAGTACATCAGTGAAACAGTGTTGTACAGGTAATCTTGTCACTACAAAGACCTTTCAAGTTGAGGTTTTAGAGAAAAATCTTCTTTCTGGTGGGGAAGGTTCTTGGCTACAATTTTATCAACAATTCTATTCTTTGCCTGAATTCTTCATTGTTAGATTGAATAGAGGTGAATGCTTCTGGTTTTGTTTCCCTGCATCCTCCATCATTTTCCTTTCTTTTCTGTCTTCTTTTTAAGCCTCTGGGAGGGTTGTTTGATCTTCTAGCTAAGTAATGTAGTTTAAGATGTATTTACTCTGCCTTTTTAAGGTATTATTTCAAAAGGCTTATTTCTATTTTTAAAAATGTCTGATTATTCTGCTGTGTGTTGTAAATGTTTTCCTTCTGTAATGTCTACACACATCCAAGGAGATGTTAAATTTAAGGGTTTTTTTTTTTTAATTATTACTTCTTAACTTTCCTCCATTAGAAATATTTATCTTCATTATCTTCTAAAGTAGCTTTCAGGCTGTCTGAACGTCTCTTAACTTTTATCTCAGAGTTTGTGTTTTTTTTTTTTTTTAAATGAAGAGAGTAACATATTGTGTGGATTGCTACCTTTTTGATTGGCTTAAAATCAGGTTATTGGTAAGTTTGCATCCTGCGCTGCCTGCTCCCTTCTTCTGCCCTGCTTGCACGGCAGTCTAGCAAGCACTGCTCCTGTGAGGCAGAGGCAACTGTCACTATGCTCGCTTGGGACTCTGTCCCAATAGGGCAGCAGGGCTGCCCTCAGTGTTGTCCTCCAGCTGCCAGTTATACACTCAAGTTTCCTGTCTATTGGGCAGCTATTGGGACAAAAATGAGTTAGGGTAATAGAAAATTATGTTTGGTGTGTTTAGGAACAAATAAATGTCTTTGTAATTGTAAAATATGAAAAGATCTGGAATTCAAGGAGAGAAGAATTACATCTCTTTCCTCATTCATTCATTCATTCATTCATCCATCAGTGGAATCTGTTCATTTACTTAACCCACTCTGAGGGCCTAGTATGGTCCGTCCACCATAACAGTGCACTGAAAATTCAATAGGAGATAAAATAAAACAGGGATTGGGAGGGAAAAAAAAAATCTATGTATAATTTGTTAGGGAGATGGCGCAGGCCTGTAATCCCAGCACTTGGGAGGCTGAGGCAGGGGGATTGTTGTGAGTTCGAGACCAGCCTGAGCTACAAAGTGAGCTTAAGGCCAGCCTGAACTGCATAGTGAGACCCTGTCTCAAAAAGACAAAAAAAAAAAAAAAAAAAAAAAAAAAAAAAAAAAAAAAAAAAAAAAAAAAAAAAAAAAAAAAAAAAAAAAAAAAAAAAAAAAAA
>PVKA01023471.1:0-12927 GCA_004027165.1 Ctenomys sociabilis
CCCAGTGGCACTGCTGTTGTCAGAGGCTGGAAAAAGAAGGGAACTCAAAGCAGTACATGTGCTGCTGGGAAGCAGACAGGCATCAGCTGTGTGTTCAGTGTACATCTATGTGTGTGGGGGTGCATATGTCTGCATGTGTGTACGATGTTTGTGATGTGCCTACGCATGTGTGTGGCACGCAAGCCCCTGTGTGAATGTGTTGTCTGATCTGTCATGATGTGCGACTCGGTGGTGTGTGTGTGCGCGCGCACACACGTGTGTGTCTGTATGTTGGGAGGGCAATGCTAAGAAGGGGAGAGTATACTGGCGAGCAAGGCCTACTCCTGCTGACCCACACAGCCATAGCGAACACTGGGGCGTGCCTTCTCCTAACCCGGGGAAGGCATCAGTTTCCTCCTGTATGCAAAGCAAAAACCTGAGAAAACAGCCCTGAGATCTTTCCTGTTCCAGCTGTTGGCCTCTCCTAAGTCTAAAGCCAGGCTGGGGTATTGCTAGCACACGAACAAACCAATTCCCGATCCCACTCATCCCCTCGTGTGCCAGGACTGCCCGCTTTGACAAGGCCTTAAGCAGCAGTGGCTTTGTCCCAGAACAGGAAACTGGTAAGGACAGGCAGTGGAGGAGCCCCAGAGATAGAAAGAAACTCTGGGTCAAGCTTGCATTTCTCATTATTTCTCCAGCCTTTCTCTCGAATTCCTTTTGTTTAGAAAGCTCCTTGGGTTTCGGAAGGCTCCCCTCCCCCGCTCTCCCCTGAAGCCCCTAGGAGCTGCTCAGTCTGTAACCCTTCCTGGTAACACGTTCCATATGCTGGTCACTCTGCTTGAGCGGTGTGTGTGCACTTTCCTGGCCACTGCTCCCACGTGTCCTATACCACCTTTTCCAGAACAACACTCTATCTCCCTCTGAAGCTCTGTGCAAGAAACAGAGGTGGCATCAGGGGCGGGAGCTTTCTGCTTTTCCTCCTGGCAGCGTCCTCAGGATTCCTGCAGGGTCACCTCCCTGTGTCCGGGAGCTGCTGCCTCTGCTGCAGCCCGCCCGCTGCCAACAGCTGCAGAGAGATCCTCCTTTAAGCAGTGGGGCTAATTGGGCAGTGCCTGGACCCACTGAGCCTGCCACATGATTTGCTTGGAGCCTGCTTTCCTAGTAAGGCAACACAGCATTCTATTGTCTTTTTCTCCCACACAGCTCCCTCTGGGGGGCTACCCACAGTGGTGAATAAAGGTCCAAGAGGTTTTTCCATCACAACTTGCAACACCCACTTTGTGGGTACAAAGAGACCCTCCACCTCTTCTGTTCTGGTGATTGAGTTTGTTAGCTTCACAGCCACTCTGAACACATCCTCACACTATTCTGTGGATTGCCAAGGTGGGCCTCAAGGCTTTGGAGGGCAAGTACAAGGGGTGGGGACAGCTTCCAAGTGTGGAAGAAGCCTGGGGCCCCCTGATTCCCTCCTCCCTTGGATGCATGGTGGTCCTTAACAGGTTCAGACTCCTAGGGATGCCCTAAGGGTAAAGCAGAAGACCAGAATGGCTGGAGCAAATCTGCAGACCCAGACACTCAAGAAAACACAGGTCTCAGTGTGTGACAGTGACACATTTGGGACACACTGTCAACTCTTGAAGGAAAAAGAATGACAACTTGGGCATCCACTGCAGACTGAAGATTATAAATGAAAATTACTTGTCCTTTCCCTGGCTTATGAAGACAGGGAGAATTAGGAAGATTACAAAGAGCAAGGACAATGAATGCTCTTTTAAAGCTGAGAAATGCAGGGCATAGTGTAGTGAGTGAAAGGCTCAAAGTTGTCACAGCTAGAGGGGTCTAACCACAACCAGCCCTTGCTGCCTGGCCCCTGAGTCTATAGCTTTCCTAAGAGACAGTGGTCTCTACTATCAAAGTCCTAGGATTCAGGAAAAATCCCACATTTATGATCACTGAAGAAGGAGACATCCCACATCTACAAAAATGCAATCCATCCATTTCCTAGCTTCGTGGCTCCCAACGTATCCCTCTTTTCTGTTTTGTTCTTTCAGAGATGGGTGCTCCACTGCAGTTAGAGAAGCTGTATTTGGAGAGGTCTTTAAAGGACCTTTTCATACTTGGAAGTCTAAAGATCATAGGTACCTGAATTCAGCACAATAACCCAATATAGTCCAATAGAGCTGGCAATTGTCAGAAGTTGTTGACTTGAGCCTTACAGCTCAGCATATTGATATGGCATTACATTTTATAATTATACTTTTCTGCTGGATGGGTAAGAACAAAAGTTTGTACTAATATTGTTTAGACAAGATATCATGTCTGCATCTTATCCTATGAATAACTACTATGAAGATAACAACATTAAATGTATTAATTATTGTAAACTTCCTACTAACCTGTTTTGAAACTGTTTTATTGCTATTTTATCTTTCTCATTAAAACAAATAAAAATTATTAAAAAACGCAACCCATACTTTCTCTATTATTATAGCATGTGATGCACCAATTCACACACACAAATTATTTCTAAAGCTGGAGTGCTGCTGGCTGCGAGAATAGTCTCCTGCGGGGCAGGGCAGTGCGTACTGCTGGTTTACCTGCGCCCATTTCCCTCTAATTCCAAACAGAGAGCAGAGTCCCTGCGTCTCCTCCTACTTTGCCTCTCTGCTCCAGATCTTGGCTCTACTTAGTCTGCAGATTCACTGTACTTTGGAGATCAAACAACAAATTAAGCAAAGGCGAGTACAGAGAGCACTCGTGTTCAGCAATACCTGTATTAAGAAAATGGCACCAACAATGAAAGCAAACACAGTTGCTGATGGGTTTGGATGACGGAGGAGGGCTAATGAGACAAGCGAACTGATGTAACTGGGGGGCCTCACTTGTGAGCTCCAATGATGCCAACGGCCTTGGCACAGACTCCTGTGATTTGGTGCTAATAATGCAGGATGGAGTGGAGGCCAAATATGTGCAAGCATCTGTCTCAACGCTGGAATGGGCCGCAGAGGCGGGCTGAACAAAGCAGAAGGAGGCTGGGGCTCTCGTGGCAGGCAGGCGCTGCTGGCAATGGGCAAAACGCAGCGCCACCTGTGTCAGGGAGCTCTTTTTTGTTTATAGCAAAGGATCCAGAGAGTGTTCAGGTGTCCAGCTGAAATAGCCAGGTTACATGGATTTGCTGTGGAAACTGCCACACAGTTCCGTTAGAACACAGAGCTGTCTCTCTGAAGCCTCTGCCTGAGGAGGCAGTGGGGCCACGGACCTACGAAGGCAGCTGCGACCTCCAGCCAGGAGCCCTGCATCACATGGCTGGCGGGGAAGGGGTGGCTGCTGGCTGTGGTCAAACCAGAGAGTGTGGAAATTCCTTTTCTTATTGGCATTGATTCAAAATGTAGAACTTTTGATCCTTTAACATGATACATTTTAATTCCCCTTGGTGACATTCATCACTTGGTTGGCTAGTGCCATGCTAACAGGATTTATGATGCATGGACTCCCCCCAGGAAAGGAGGAAGGAATCATCTCAGCTCTGCAGGTAGAGCTCAGCTTGTACCCTGATTCTGTTTCTGAAGAAGTGAATGTGAATCACATCATGAATTGAATTGTATTTTAAAGACCCTAGTTTGCAATTAAAATCTTCTGATTGTGAATTTCTACTGAAAACAGTGTGTAACAACTCTTCAGTTTCACACACACACACACACACACACACACACACACACACACACACACACACATATATATATATATATATATATATATATATATATATATATATATATCTGGTTTGATGTCAAAAGGCACACCTGTAAATGCAGCGCAACTGTGCAGTAAGTATATTACAATTCCATCCTAAACTTAGGCCTTGGGACTTTGCCAAGGAAATAAAATGGATTCTTCAGTTGATTTTTCAAATATCCAGGTACACTGTTCACTTGTGCTACTTCCTGTGACTGATTCTCCAGAAGGGCAATAAAATCTGGAAGGAGGAAGGGGGCTGGATACTTCAGGTTTCTTGTCAGACACCTCTAAAAGTAACGGAAGACAGAGGACAAGCAGTGCTCACTCGCTGTGATCGAAGGCTCAAGAATAATGACAGCATGAACAATGATGGTCACTGCCAGGTGTGGTGGTGCACGCCTGGAGTCCCAGCACATGAGAGGCTGAGGCTGGAGGAGTGCTGTGAGTTCAAGGCCAGCAGCCCTGGCTGCATAGGAAGACTCTGTCTCAACAAAACAAAACAAAACAAAACAAAACAAAACAAAACAAAACACAAAATGACAATCACTGAGGGCCAAGAACAGGGCTAAGAATTGTACAGTTCCAAATCTGATGTACTCTACCATACACAGAGAACCCTAAGAGGTAGCTCTCTCAGTTCCCAGTCTCTTACTGGAAGCCATGTATAATCCCTAGTACTCTCCTGGGAGTCTGGGACAGCATCTCATGATTGAATGCATTAATATTCATGCTGCATAAATTTAAATATTTATTTTAGTGTTATGAAGATTATGTCAATTCAGGTCAGACTTTGCAGAAAAATGAATTTTCTGTAACCTCAAGAAACGACTGACTTCAGAGATTTCTGTGGTCAGCATTGCAAAGAAGAGATGGCGGGTGTGTATTCTCCTATTTCTTCAGTTAAGGAACTCATGTCAGGGAAGAAAGTTTTGCCTGGGGTTTCTGCACGACCTGACTATTGCTCTCAGAAGCAGCAAAGTTGAGACTCAAACCGAGGCAGCCCTGGAACCAAAGCCAGGTGTGTCCTCCAGCACCAGGCCCCATGCAGACGCTGCATCCTGGCCACTCGGACACCAGGAGCCCACACTGCGGTTTTCTAAGGAGGCCAGATAAAACTGGATCTGCATAGACTTTTTTTTATGTTCAAAGAATTTTCCCCATAACTATATTTTGGTAGAGAGATTATTTTTCCTTGGTATATAAGTAATATTAACATATTAAAATAAAATTTTTGAAATATAACACTTTATAAACAATTCTATCAGCTTCTATAAGTAATATCATGTGGTATTTATGTAAAGCTTTTTATTTGTTTTAATTTTTTTCATGTATGTATTTGTGCAGGGTTTCACTACAGCCCAGACTTGTAGTGATCCTCCTGCTTTCAGCCTTTCCAGCGCTGGGGCGACAGGCATGTGCCACCATGGCCAGACTCATCTGCAGGCTGAGTGCCCCAGGAACCGGCTGGTTCGGCGTATGGGATCAGGGATCGAGCCCTAGTCCTTGTGCTTGCCGAAGCAGGTGCTTAGTCTGCTGAGCTATCTCACCAGCCCTATGGGCAGCTTTTTATTTTTAAAAAAATCACCCTCCAAGGTTTTCCATGCATTGTGAAGTTGAGATTATTTAATATTCATCATTTTGTAGTTTCATTTTATTTGATATTACAACTGAAGTAGTCTCTTATCATATGCAAATTGTACCTAAACAAAATGTTGCTGGCTGTATAATATTCTATGATAACAAGGTACCATATTTGCTGGATAACATCTCCTTGTTGGAGATTGACTATTTCTAATATCATATCACATGGGGGGAAATGCCAGAGCTCCTTAGGTGGCAATTTGCTCAACTTTTTTTTAAATGTATTTAGTACAAGGTGTTCAGGGTGGACTCACACAGGTCGGACTCATAGTGATTCTCATGTTTTCAGCCTCCCAAGTGCGGGGATTACAGGCGTGTGTCACCACAGCTACAGTCAGTCACTGTCTCAGCATGCCCCAGGAGTGGGGCCAGCATGGCATGCCAGGGATCGAACCCCACTGTCTGCATCTGCCTAAGCAGGCCCTTTAATCTGGTGAGCTATCTGGAGGGCCCTTCGCTAAACTTTTTATCTTATCTACAATTGCCTTAAATGTGTACCAAGAGGGTGACTAGAGCTTTGTCTTCCAAACCAGTACACTTGCGAAAGAGCATGAAACCGAGCCACAGAGCAGCAGCTTCTCAGCCCCTAAGAACGCTGTGCAAGCCGCTTTTGCAAGGATGCAGGCACAGAACCGGATATGACCCAAAATGATTCTAAGACCTGATAGTCCCAAGTGTCTCTGGTGAACGGAATCTGAAGATCTCACCCAAGACCTCTCGGATAAAACCTGGAGCACCAGCAGCCCTCTCCACAGCTGCCAGAAGGGGCAGGGTGAGAACTCTGGGGAGACCCAGACCCCTCTCACTGTGATGTGTTCCAAGGTGGGAATGTGCCTTACTTGGCCAGAACTCCCAAGGACAAGGCAGCAGCCCTCAACTGCTTTCTTAACCTGGGCCACTTAAAGCTCCTCACTGCCAACCCAGGGAGGGAGAACCAAGCTTGACTTTCCTGTCTCCTTGTGACGTAGCCGTCAACAGAACTCTCTGAAAAAACCAGGCACTTCACTATGGGCTACTGCACATTGGCCAGGAAGTGCTTGCTGGGTGCTGTTAATAATTTTGTTGGGATAACAACCACGCACAGCAGGAGTGCCCTGCGCCCCCCACCATGTGGGGCCATGCTGAGTAGAGCCCTGGCTTTCTCTGAGTACCAGTCAATCTCCTCCCCTGTCCCAACAACCCTCCCCTTGCTCTCCACCCACCTTCTCCTTTTCCTCTTCCTTGGGCCCTACCTTGTCTCTCTCCAGTGATACCCTTATCTTATCTACAATTGCCTTAAATGTGTGATAAGGCATTAACCCATCTCTCCCTTACGATTTCCTTGCTGAAGGGAATATTCAATATTCTGGTACTGTCCATCTTACAACCAGAAAAACAAAAGGAATAGAGCGGCCACGTGGTCCCAGACACCTGGGAGTGAAGGACACTTCAGTCCTGACTTCACTTGCAAACAGGCAGTGCTTTCTTTTCCTGTCCCTGCCAGCAGCCCAGGTCCTCAGGAGCAGCCCTCCAGGAAGCCATGGGACATGGCACATCAAATCAGACAGATGTGCTGCAGCCCCTCCTTCCTTGACCCCCGAGCCACAGGACACTGTCACCTCTCTGTGAGTGAGGACTGCACCCCTCTGCCTCGTCCTGCCTCTGGCCCTTCCTGGCTTTCTCAGCCCTTGCTGTCTGCCCTGTGGTAGGCATGCACAGTCTCTTTCTCCCTGCTTACAGCTAGCTTGGGCCCAGGTCGTCACCCACACTGCAGCCCCGAGGTCCGCCGGCCATTCCACTGGCTTGTCCACTCCCGGGCAGTGCTTCCAAAGCTGAGGGCATCAGCTTCCCAACTCTGCCCTCACTCTGGCCTCCTATATTTTTTCCCTTGGGAAAGGACAGCCACACTGGAGATCATGCTTGTGTTTCCTTTCTTCCCTATCCCTCATGGCAAATGAATCTTTAATTCCAGGCACTTGTGCCTCTGCCTAGTTCCAGAAGACCACTGCTTGTTCCTGCTCAGCCCACAGTCTCCTGCCTGGACTCACGAGACTGCCGTGACCTCCTAGACCTTATGTGATCTCCTCCAGCCTTCACACCTTTCCTTACACAACCTGCAATGGGACGAACTTTCTAGAGCTGAACTACATCGGGTCACTTTTCAGCTGGAAAAATGTATGTTCTTCTCTACCACCTTAAGAGAAGCTGAGCTTCCTCGTACCTCTTTCCTCAGCGTCATTGGTGCCATGGAAAGGAACGTTCACCTCTGAGCATGCTACCTGAATGCTCACCCCTCTGGGAAGTCCCCGACTCTGCCCTACACCTCCCTCCTGCCCTGGGCTCCTTTTATCCAGCAGCCTCTGCTCATGCATTGCCTCCCGGCCAGCCAGCCTTCTTACACTGCTCTGTAATCCCATCCCTTTTCATGTGCAAGCTCCACAGAACTCTTTGTGGATTTTCTTTGTGTGCACTTTGGTAACCTCAGCACCTACAACGATGCTGGCAAACAGCTCGCAGTAAGAGATTTTGGACAACCGTTGGGTCAAAGGGATGAAGTTCTTGGAAGCCCGACCTGGACGCCTGCTCCTGGCATGGCTATTGCCAGCGCCCCTTGCACTCCCCAGAGGTCCCCCTGAAGCAGTGACAACTTGTCCTGCTCCCTAGGCCTCTGCTATGGAGCACTCGCACTCTATTTATTCAAAGTCCAGAGTGGCCAAGCTTGGCCAGAGTTGTTCTGAGAGGGGTAGACATGAAGGTTATGTTTGTGCCCAGTAGGTGGGAGGGATTTCTGGTCCTAGGAGGTAGGAATGGCCTGGGTGAAGGCTTTTCTTTCCTTTTATTAAAAAAACGTGTTAGTACAGGGTCTATAGGGTCTCACTACACAGATTTGACTCATACCGATTTTCCTGTTTTCAGCTTCCCAAGAGCTGGGATTATAGGCACAGCACCACTCCCGGTCTCGGTCACTGGCTCAGCACATCTCAGGGGTGGGGCCAGCACAGCAGGGTGGGGATCGAGTCCCCAGGCCCTGCATCTGCCTATGCAGGTGCCTTAACCCACTGAACTATCTGGCAAGCCCTTTAATTTTACTTTGAAAAGAATAGAAAACCATCATAGAAAAAAACAGCATTAGAAACGACATAAGATTTCACTAAACAAAGTAATAGGAATCCAACAATGGTTGCTGTATTACATGATGCTATCTTCTAATTAGTTGTTCATATTACCAGATGTAAATGTGTAAGATTCATTTAAAGAAGAAAAACACAAAATAAAATAATAACAAAGAAGTTCTAAGAAATTCAAAAGAGGAAAAAAATCTGAATAGCAAGATATTTTAAGCACTAACTGCTCCTCTCTCGAAGAACTGCACGCAGACACCTAAGCCTAAGCGGTCTTCCAGCAGCTCTAGCCCACTTTCCAGGCAGCACAGTTGCTTTTCTTTGGAAGAACAAGGCAAAGGACAGCTTCTCTGGGCTAGGCAGGGGCACCCGCTCTGACGCAGCAGGGGAGCTGAACAGAAGCGCTCGGGGCCTGAGTCTCCTCTCTTGCACGCTACTGCCAGGCTGTGATTCCTCTAACAAGGCCTCTGGGTCCTTCCATGGCATGAGGTCAGTAGGAGATGTGAAAGAAACAGGACGGAAGGCATAAGACCCGAGAAGCAGCAAGTAAAATCAAATGGAATTCAATGCCTAAGATGTACTAGTCAGCTATCCATTACTATAACCAAACGCCAGAGCTCACGAACAAAAAAGAGGAAGGGTTTATTTAGGCTTTCAGTTCTGGAAGTTTAGGTCCAAGGTTTTTTGCCTCATAGCTTAAATACCTGTGTCAAGGCAGTATACTACAGCAGAAGTGTGTGTGTGTTAGAGGTAGCTGGTCACATGGCAGCTGGAAAGCACAGACTAGTCCGAAGACAGGCATCCCATGGTGCCCTTCCAGGGGACATCCCCAGTGATCGAAAACCACCCACCTGTTAAAGGCTTCTCTGCCTCCCAACAGAACCGTGCTAGCTACTCAGCCTCCAATGCCCAGGCCTCGCTGTCAGAAGCTGAACTTCATCCTGAGGGGTCCCGTGAAAGGGCGCACTGTGACCACAGGCTCCTGGGCGGCGGCTGGGAAGGTGAAGTGCAGGCTGGGGTTGGGCCCTGGAGGGCCTCCTGCCAGGCCAGGGAAGGAGCAGCAGCTCCATGTAACTCCTGGATTCCCAGCCGCCCAGGGCAAGGCCCGAGTCTCATCCGTCTCTGGTTCAGCGCACCACACCCCCGAAAGTCAGGGTCAGAAGAGGCTCAACGTCCCCACTGGGACAGAATGGGAGGACAGAAGTCTGAAACCTAGGGCTGGATCTGGGGGTGGGAAGGCGATTTTGGTTAAGACCACTGAAAGGGGAGTTGGTTTTTATTTTTATTTTTTTGTGATGTTAAGCACTCAACCCAGGGGTGCTCTGCCTCAGTCCTTTTTTTTTTTTTTTAACTGTTTTAAAATTTTGAAACAGGATCTTGCTAAGTGGCCCTGGTGACATTTTGACTTGCAATCCAATCTTGGCCTTCCAAATGTCAGAATCACAGGCATGCTCCACCACACCTCCTAGGAGCTGCTTTTGAGTTAAATAAAATACATAGGTATTCTGCTGTTGGCACATCTTGAGAATATGTACAGCTTACATGTAAACCAGAGAGGACGAAACCCAGGGGGAAAGCAGGAGGAAGGGTTTGTTCCCCGCCCCCTCCCCCTGAGTTTTTCACTGTTCTGGGCAGCAATTAACCTAGGCCGCAATAGAAAGCTATGGTCACCCTTCCTCTAGACTAGAACACAAAGAGGTCAGCTCTGACGCCACCTCTCGGCAGGTATGGCAGTGGGCCCTGTCTCTCTCCACTGCTGTGGCTTAGTGTCACCTCAGGGACATGGACTCACAAGGGAAAGACAGATGTGAGTGACAAAGGAGACCAGCAGTAGTTTCAAGCCCAAGCTGACAACTCTGATCATGCATAGCACCAGAGATCAGCATCTTCCTGCACCCCTGAGAGACAAAGACAGTGTAAGTAACCCCAGAAGAAAAGACCTCCAGTGACATTTGCTGGTTCAAGTGTCACCCTACTGCTCTGGTACACACTATTTTTCAGCTACCACTATAGTAGCCCAGTGAAATATGAGGGAAGATAATTTCTTCCTTTTAAATTTTACAAAATTAACTCTCACGGAGGTTAAATGAAGTCCAGTGACAAGAACCCAGTCAGTGACAGAGCTTGGCCTCCATCCGCTGGGCCCTGACCCTGTGCTTCCTAGACCCTCCCTCCTGCAGTGTGCCTGCTCACCCTCACTCTGCCCTCCTCACCAGCCCATTGCCATCCTCATCCTGTAGAGTCCTGGGATTCTCCCCCATTCCACGTGGCTCTGTTTGTGCATAGAACTTTCACATTATTATCATGAATAAAACTGTAAAAGCCAACCCTTTTTATATACAGAGGACAACCTTCCCATTAGCCATGCACTTCTTGCCAGGACACACTTCTCCAGCAGGGCCTCAGTTGTCACACGGGTCAGAAGGAAGCTCAGTAAGCACTAGCAGTCTGCAGGCACAAGGTGCCAACCCCCAGGACGCCCCTGGCCGCCTACAGCATGCATTTCCCTTCAGACTTGGAGGAGTCATGTCCTGTGCTCGGGAAGGGGTTCTCTGGTCTCTCCCAGCACCCCGCAGAATAGTAGGCCTCTAGGATGCCCTAAACCCGCTGCATGCTCTCTCCTAGGAGGCAGAGCCTTCCCTTCAGTGAATTGTCCCCTAAATCCTACAGAGATCCTGACACCTGTCCCCAGAAAGCAAGCCCCTTCCTTCCAGAGGTCTTTCCCTCCATCCAAGCTCCTGCAGGGAATTCTTATTGCTCCCCATCTCCTACCCACAGCCCTTTCTCATCCCTCATCTAGGGAAGAGCTCCCTAGAAGAAGTATGGCTGCAGGCAGAGACAATGCAACCTATGGATGACTAATGCTTCTGTGTGTGTGTGTGTGTGTGTGTGTGTGTGTGTGATTTCCCTTCAGGACCAGCTCTATCTCCTGTGGGCTAGTGATTCCTTAAAGGTTGCCCCAGAATGTTTTTGCCACCTTAGTCCTTGTCATTTTCTTGGTGGGCCGAGGACATGACCATGACTTCATACATTGATGGGCTTTGTATACTTCAACGGCATTGCCCTGTCAAAGTGCCCCGAGCTCATTGGGTGCTTCTGCATGACATGAGGAAACTGAGGCCAACAAAGAAAGCAATGCATCTCATGTGACTTCTTGACTGACGGCACGGGGGAACATGAACACAAGTCTCCAGCCCTTGGGACTGCTGGTTTGAATAGTTGTCTGTTCCTCATTAATAGCCCATGAAATAGTCTATAAAAGCCAGAGGAATTTCTAGTGCTAGAAGAGACCCAAAAGCCAGCAAGCCCATGTGTCTCAACACAAATTATAGTGTGGACAAATAGACTATTTACAATATTTGTTGCCAGGAGAGGAGGCTAGTAATGGAAGAACATGAATGAGAACTTATTTTGCCAAGAGGAAGGATGGGGGAGGGAAGAGGCCAGAGCAGGTGTTGACAGCACGCTCGACTTCTGGGAATGTCCGTGGTTGAGAGCCCCGCATTTTGTATGCCAAAATAATAGTCTCTATCGGAAATCATCTGGGCCACAGACTCCTCTGAGAAGCAGCACACTCCTCCAGGGACTCCTCTAGGCTCAGGGTCACGTGGCTGGGGGCACTGGCCTGGACTTCACAAGGAAGGAAGCTCTCTGTGCTCTTGCAGCCGTACTGGCAGCTATGGGCATGGAGGGACAGAGAGGACAGCACCGAAGGCCATTTGGAGTGGCAAGGGGCACAATGGCCTGGGGACGGGAAGTGAAGAGGAGGGCCTGCCCCTGCCCCGTGAGGTGGCCAGGCAGATTTAGCAACAGGAGCTGCACAAATGGCTCACTCAGGTTACAGCCTGGACTCGGAGGGCAATGACCCCAGGCATGCGGGAGTGCCAGCCTCAGTCTCCACATGGTGTCCCAGGATTCTGGATTTGCACTTCAGGGTGAGGGGGTGTTCTGGCACAGAACCTGGATGTGCTAGACATTCCCTCCTGGGGCGCATAGGAACGAATCCAGCTTCCTGCTCTCTGCGCTTAAGGCAGAGCTCCTGTCCTCACACAAGAGGGAAGGGCCACATCCCAGGCTAGTTCCATCACTGGGAGCTTCTACACCAGACCTTTCTTAATGACAGTGACGGTGTGAAAAGGAAATGGGATCCCTTTAGCCCTGATTTTATCTTAATTATAAGGATTCTCTACAGCAAAGACATGGGTCATTAGAAAAACAATAGAGGCCGCAAGTTTAAATGATCTCAGGGTAAAGAGATCACTAGGCATGGCTGCATAGCCTGCAGACTCTGAGAGGCCTCAGACCAGCCCATAAGACCTAGTACTTTAGAGGGGACCCTGTTTCAAAATAAAACAAGTTTTTACAGGGCTAGGTTTGCAGTTCAGAGAAAAAATCCTGGATTTTTTCACCTTAAAAAATGAAAAAAAGGAGAGAAAAAAGAAATAAATGTCTAAAAAAATGGTTC